>BQNB010184660.1:0-12289 GCA_026074375.1 Tanacetum coccineum
TTCTTTTTTTGGGACGGTTTTGTAAATTTTTTTACGGGAATTTTTGTGTAAGAAAATCATAAATAGTTAAAAAGTGAGGGTTCGTTTTGTATTTTTTTTTACTTTGGGCCAGATTTTAGGCTATTTATGGGTTTTTTTGGCTAATTTTTTCCCGGATATTTCCTTTTTTTGTATGATTCGGGATTTTTTTTTTGCTATATGGGTTTTTTTAATATAATGGGTTGTACGTTTGTGACCATATCGATTATTTTAAAGTTATTAGGTATCGAAGATGTTTCCGCGGGTATTTTTTTATCTGAATAAATCGGAACTTTTGTAATATTTTTTTCCCTCCTACTTTGTGCATACAAATTTAAAAAAAAAAAACAAAATAATAAAAAAAAAAAAATTAAAATCGGGCTGGCCCAAAATGGGAGCCCGTTACTGTAGCAAGTGGCCCACAGTCAAAACGACTGCGTATTTGTCCGTGAATGTGTATTATTTTTGGGTTTTTTTTTGCTAATTTTTTCCCGGATATTTCCTTTTTTTTGTATAATTCGGGAAATTTTTTTTTGCGTTGGGACGGGTTAATTTTTTCCCTAATATTTTCTTTTTTTGGGACGGTTCGATATCTTTTTATTTGGGTTTTTACGGGATTTTTTGTGTAAGAAAATCGTAAATAGTTAAAAGTTGAGGGAACTTTGGGCCAGATTTCAGGCTAATTTTGGGCTAGTTTTTTTTTACTTTGGGCCAGATTTTGGGCCACATTTATGCGAATTTTAGGCTAGTTTGTCGACAAATGTGTATATTAGTAATAATTTTTTTTATATGGCTTATGTGTTGGGCCTCATGTTTAAAATGTTTTTTTTGCTATATAGGTTTTTTTTAATATAATGGGTTGTACGTTTGTGACCATATCGATTATTTTAAAGTTATTATGTATCGAAGATGTTTCCGCGGGTATTTTTTTTTATCTGAATAAATCGGAACTTTTGTAATATTTTTTTTCCCTCCTACTTTGTGCATACAAATTAAAAAAAAAAAGAAGCAGATATCAGTTTTGGCCATAAACAAATTTAAATTATGCATTGACACGTACGGTTATACTTCTTTATGATGTTGCAACTAATTAATAGAAGGATAGATAAGTTTAGGATGGCCAAAGCACCCGGAAACCAAAGGAGAAAACCAATCGGATGGGTCGGGTTCAGGGGAGGAGTTAGCATGTTTGGATGCGGGTTTAAATATTGATAAAAATGTTAGCCGTGTACGAGTTCGGTGACGGGTTGTGGTATTACCCGCCCAATTACTCGTATCCGTATCTGTTTATCCGAATCCGTACGCGCTTTATAGCTATACTACATTAGAGTAATTCTTCCATTTTATAAATTTTTATATAAGTATCTCTATTATCTAATACATTTGGATTTTGTACATGAATTGTTCGTATTGTTAAATAGTTTGATATAATATTAATTTTCTTTAACTTTAAAAGAATTTGAATATATTATAGTGTTTTGTTTTGTTTTGTCGGTGGTTTTCAGTACGATTTAATCTTGATACCCGTCATTTTGTCAATAAAATATTCAATTGGAGATAACTGATACCCACGGGAAAACCCGAAAAGTGGATTGGTAATATTAAACGGGTATCCAGCGAGTAATGAGGCGGGTACGAATATGAATATTATAAACGTATGGATGCATTAAAACTCAGCCCGAACCCAACCAGTTGCTATCCCTAGATAAGTTGTTAACACACCTAAATCAACTTGAAACTCAAATATTAATTCGTACATGTTCTAAGAAACATATGCTCCGGTAAACGAAAGTCTCTTTAGTCTCTCTTCAATTATCTTGTGTTTGGTTATGTTTAAAGATGTGTTAATTCAATAGTTTCTGCCGATCATCGCTAGTGTATCTGGTGGATGTCTATTTTGACCGAGTGTGAAGACGAAGTCATACATAGAGAGGAATATATTAGTCAATTCGTCATTATTGCTGATCGATTATAGTTGAATAAGGGCACCTGACTATGAAAATATTAACGTATTGCGGCTCAATGGATTTACTTTCTATATTGAGATGTATATTGTTCAGACATTTAAATGTTCTGTTATCACCATACATGAGTTCGGTTACACGTGGCATTCCCCCTTTATGAATATCACATCCACTTTTCTTTACACGTTATTGAAGTAAATAAATTTTAATCCGTTATCTTTTATACACAAACTTATGAACATATTCGACAATTTTGTTAGTTGAATTTTCTTGAAGGTTTAACCTCCATGTATGTTTGGCAAATCTGAGCCGCGCAAAAGACTGACTATTTTCTCACATATGATATAATCATGCTCCTTGTATGAAAGTGGGGCTTAGACAAAAGGATATGATATGCACATCACACTAAGTGATGTGTACATCACAAACATGCATCACACATATGATTTTGTAATATGCAAATCACTTATTGTGATATGCAAATCACTCATGTAAAAGATCTACAAAATGCATGAATTCTATAGGCGGCTTGAGGAGTTGGAGTATTCAAAATTGAAATTTAAGAAAATGTTATACAGTGACGGAGCCAGTGGGGGGGCTGGAGGGTGCTCGGCCACCCCCAACACTGGCGGACCTACTCTATGACAAGGTATTTCCCAAAAACAACCTTAAAGATCAAAGCTTTTTAAAGGTAAAATATCTTGGTTTTAATGGTTGGCCACCCCCAACACTGGTTTTGAGGTGAAAGTTTAGGAAGAAGATAAACTAAAAGTAATAGTACTGTACTTTATATTTGTTTAATGACTTGATGTAGTGCTGTACTTTTATTAAAAAATTCATATTTAACCCTTCTAGTTTTAAATTTATTACTGTATTTCTTAAAAATATTATGATTTAACATTTGAGCCTCTTTAGAAAAAGACCATTGCATTTGAACTTTTTCTTCAAATTTCAATCTAGCTTCTAAAACAAAAATCGTATGTTACTACCGAATTTTTTTTTGAGCCCCCCTTAACATAAATTCCTAGCTCCGTCTCTGATGTTATATTAAGTCAACTAAACAAGAGAGTCAAAGAGCAGATTCTGGCTCATGATGTAAACAACCCAAGTGAAAAGAAAGAGGTAGTTAGAAAGAGTGACCGTGTGAGAAAACCACCCCTAAAGCTACGAGATTAAAAGAAGAGTTGGGAGGCAAATAGAGGGCGTGGAGTATGACAGAACGTGGCCATCTTTTCTGATTTCTCTCTCTGAATAAGTCTTCTACTTCCTTCTTTCGTTCATCAACCAACTTCCTTTATGTAATTTTCCTTTTATGTCCATGTCTGCACTTGAATTTTAGTAATCATCAGAAGGTTTACATTTGCAATAAAACTTGTTCTTATCTCCATTAAATTAAGGTCATTACATTTGGTGCTTTCATTCAACCCATGGCTAAACACACTCGTTTAAAGGAACTCGCGACTACGGTGGAACGATTTGTGAATCGAACACCCAACGCGATAATCGTGAAGTAGCCCATGATAATCGACTGCAACATGTCGAGACGTCCCTCGAAACGATTCAACGGACACTTGATACTTTAACTCGTAGCATTGATCGACTCTATGTGTCTCAATCTCAACCCTAATTTATTCGAAACACTAGTCAAAACTCGTTGCAAGTTTGTCATGTTAAACTTGATTTTCCTTGTTTTGAGGGCTTAGACCCTCTTAATTCGCTCTTTCATGCTGAGCAGTTTTTCACGTATTATGAAACCCCTAATATACAACGCCTTACTATTGCTTATGTTTATTTGAGGGCTCGGTGATACTGTGGTTTCAAATGCTCTAAAAGGCCAACTAGATACCTACATGGGACGCGTTGGCTAGTGCGATTGAAGAGCATTTTGGCCTGTCACAATATGAGTCACCACGTGCATAACTTTTTAAGTTAACCCAAACAACCTCTGCAGCAGATTATTACCACCGGTTTACAATTATGGCTAATCGAGTTAAGGGGTTATCACCAGAAGCACCATTGGATTGCTTTCTTAGTGGCTTGAAAGATCATATTCATCGAGACGTGATTGCACAAGATCCCAAGTCGTTGATTCATGTAGGTAGTTTGTCTCGTTTATTTGATGAAACACAACAGTAACATATAGTTCTAAACCTAAGTTTGGTACCTAATCCATTCTACCAAAATGAAATACGCGGAGAAATGGCCTTTGTTTCACTTGTGATGACAAATTCACATGGAATCATAAATGACCGAACAAACAAGCTTTGCCACTGATTACGTCTACTGATGAGTTTGATTTTTCTTCATTGATAGAACATTCTGAGGAGCAAATGGATGCTACGTTGTTGCTTTAAGAGACTCAAGAGCCACATCTCAACCTTAATGTGTATCACGGATCCAACTGGGTGGCGACTGTTCGTCTTTCTGGGCCTATAAATGGTATGCAGGTTCAAGTTTTACTTGATAGTGGTAGTTCGTGTTGGTCCTCTTGAATGTGATATTATTAAGTTAAACTAATCACATTCTATGGAAACAAAGTGAGATTTAAACAAATATATATATATATATATATATATATATATATATATATATATAAGCAATATAAAGAACAAATTTAAAACACACAAAAGTAACTTTTTAACGTATAGGTTCTTATTAGAATCAAATAAAGAATCTATGACACACCTTGCTTGCGGAATAGCAAGGTGGTTGAATGACAATTGGGTTGTGATCTCCTTCTAACTTAAATTCTAACCAAAGTTATGAGTATAAGAAAACAAACTATTCGACCAGAACTGAAGCTTCAGCTTCAGCAGTTTCTATTCAGTTTGTTTGAGAGATAAATGTTCTTCAATGTGTTTCACATTAATTGGAAGAGATAACATTTACTCTCATCATCCCTTTCCTTTTATAGGCAAAGGAATTAAGGTTTACAAGTTTAACCTGGTATATGTGGCAATCATTAAATGGTAGCTCAACCACCCATTTAATGCACGCATGCTTTATAGTACTAGGTACAGTCCTTTAAGGAAAGTTGTTGTACTTCTATACCAACTTTAGAAGTATTTATTCCCAAGGAGATTGCTTTATTCCTTTTGATATAAAGCAATATTTTTCCCGCCTTGTAAACCTTCTAGAAGTGAAACATTTGTTTCAATCTTCTAAGAAGGAGATCGACATCGTTCAGCTTGGAGTTGTCAACCAAGCTGAACTGAAGCTCTTGCTAAGGTTTTATTTAGTTTCTGAACTGCTACATAAATTGAAGTGAAGATGATCTTGATCTTCTAAGTACCTAAAGAACTGATGCTGAACTTTCTTTAGCGACTCAAGTTGAACTGTCTTCAGCTTGACTTACACTTAGGGGATTTTATGTTTAAATCTACTGAGAGACTAAAGGGCTCAGGAACTGACCCCAACATTCTCCTCCTATTTGAATATACAAATAACCTAAGTTTAAATCAGTAGTAAGTGAGCAAAACAACTTCTTACATACTAATATAAATCGAACAACATAAACTGATAACCATTCATTCTAACTTTTAATACATTACAATACAAAAGATAAAGTTATTTAGAACGATTACATTATTTACTGCCTTAGTTACTCAATGTTCCTCATCTACTTGAGTGGGTTCAGGTTTCTCTTGTCAACTTTAGCAAGCAAAAGGGAGCTAAATGTCCTGGCATGATCATCAAGCCTAAGACCTTGATGAAGTCTAAAGAAGATTTCTTGTATAGTGGACATCATCTCATTTGAGAAATCTCCAAAGTCTTCAATAGTAACAAAATCCTGCCTGTGGTAAGAGTTGAACATGATCATACCAAGGACTGGTTCATTCAGCACACTTCTAGCTAGATGATCTTTATACTGAACTGATGACTTGAGTCTTTTGTCAGCTCTGAAGTAGTTATGGATGCCATCAGCATGCTTCCTTTCCTTCTTTGCAAGTTCATTCAGCTTATCAAGAGGATCTTGGTCACTTAGAGGTTTGTTTAAGTCAATTCCCAGTTCAGCTTCAGTTTGATAGAGATAGTCCGTTCTTGTCTTTATTTGCTCATAGATGGTGGTCTATCCTTTTCTAATTTTGTTAGGACAAGCTTGTACTACCTCATTCCATTCAGCTAGATGTAAGTCACTGGCTTTGAAATTTGGAATGACTTTATCAGTGCCATCCTCTCTGTACACTTTTAGTGTAATTGGGCCCTTTCTAGTCAAGACATCACAGTTTGTGATTCTTGACTTTGCTCTTCTGTTTAGCATTTTGTCACAGTATTTTTCATACTGTAACTTGGATTTGTAGCAATTAGACACCACATCAGGACCAAGAAGATCAACCAGATCTTCTCTTCTTACTTTCACTTCATGTTTAGCGGCTTCAGCTTTGGTAGATTCCTCAATTCTCTTTTGTTCCTTGATTTGTTCTTCAATAAGATGGACATGATCCCCACCTTTAGTGATAAAATCAAACTTCTTCCATTTCTTCTTCTTAGAGGGTTCAACCATGGAACTAGTCAAATAAATTGTATCATGAGAATCACTTTCACTACACTCTTCTTCAACATCCTTTCTTTTTGCCCTTGTCTTTCTTGATATGCTCCCCCTCAGGTTAAGAGGAGCTCTTTGGGGGACTTAGGAGGAAAGGATATTGAAGTTGTGTTGTTGTGGTTGTGATGATTGGTGGAATGTTTAATGTTGCAGGTGGTGTTGTTAGTATGGGTTATTGATTGTTCAGGTTAGCCTTTTCAGCATACTTTGTATCTCTTCTTTGAAATAGTTGAGATATTATTGCTTGTTGAGTATTTTTTTCCCCTCAGCAGGCTGAGTGTTAGCTAGGCCTGCTCAAGGAACACCTTTATCTCCACCTTTAGTTGAAGCAGACTCAATAACCTGAGCAAACTTATTCAAGGCTTCCGTGACTCGGTTAAGCAGACTTGGAAGAGCATCCAAGGTTTTGCTCTTAGCCTGAATAGATTCAACTTGTGTTGGTACAAAGAGAAATTATGTTGGAAGTTCTCACTGAAGAGTCTTCAGTTCAGCAACTTGAGTGGTAAGACTTTTAAAAGTTGAAGTGAAATTCTCTAGCTTGGTAGGAATTTCTTTCAAATCTCCAGGCAGCTCAATCTCTAGGTCATAAACATGCTTTTTTAGCTCTTTGACTTCTCTAGTTAATTCAATGAACTTGGAGGGGAGCTCTTTCAGCTCAGTTGGTAGAGAGCTGCTGAAATCATAAGTTGATAAAGTCTTTGATAGTTCAGGCTAGAAAGATTTTACCAGAAGCTTAGTGAGCTGTGTGGAAACTAGATAGGGGAGGGGGGTTGAATAGTTTACATGTTAATTGACGTTTTAAAATTTTACTTCTAAAATTGTTAGATTCGAGTATATGTTCAATCAATCAACAATATGAACCAATCAATGAAACTATCTACTCGTATTATCAATACAAAATATAAATGAGAAACACAAACAATATAAAGAGATAAGGGAAAAAACGATCAAACCAAGACACCAAGATTTATAGTGGTTCAGCTACGAAGCTCTTCTTCGCCCTACTCCACTCCCCGAGTATCCGACTCGCGATTTCACTATGTCAACAAGCTCCCTTCAGGCGGAGAAAACCGTTTACACGTTGCTTACGTTATTTTCCGACACTAAGCTAAATGTCGAGTCCTAATCTTAGCTAGAACTAATCTACCACTTCACAAGCACTACATAATCACAAGATCTACACTATCAGATTTACACACTATCCGACTTACACAATCTCACAAAATAATTAAAATAGAGTTTTGAATCTTAGAAGAAGAGAGGAGAAATCACTAGTCTATACCACTTCGTTTCTTGGCGAATACGAGTGTTCTTCTCTTGCACTTGATAGAACAAGGAAGAAGATAAAATATGAGATTTGATCACTTGAAACAAGATTAAACTATGTTAGTGATCAAGATATTTAGTGAGAGAAAGAAGATTTTTAGAGAGAGAAAGGTGACTGAAAAATTCATGCTAAGAGGTCTATTTTTCTGCTGAGAATAGTGCAGTATTTACAGCCAGGAAAATCCAATGGTCAGCTGATGGCGGTCCTGACGGTCCCAGATATGTGTGGTGGCCGCCTAGCCACTTAGGGGGCCGCCCCTAGACTGACGCTCTGATTTTTATCCTTTTGTGAGGAAGGTTTATCCTGGTATGTTTGTTTCTGTTTTGGGAGGGAAAAACTGAATTCAAAATTTATGTTTTTAAATAAAACATTATTTTTATTTAACAAAACTATTTTATGTAATTTTGTAAAAATATAGTTTTGTAGAAATGTGATGGATTAAGAAAAACTTATTTTCTTGGTCACTAATTAAGTTTAATGATTTGTTTATCTATACCTTAAGTGATTTATGTCGAAATGGAAGTTTACAATTAATAACATGTAAACGTTTATTTTTATCGTGAATGTTTTTACATTTTGTCATCTTCAAAACGTAGAGGAGTCGAAAAATGCAAATAACATTTTTAAGCATTATTTGTATTAACAATCTCCCCCTTTTTGATGATGAAAAAATATAAACTCATTTTGTATAAAAATAAAAATTTTAAGTTATTAATGAGTTTTAATCCATTTCTTACCCTTTTTTCCGAATCCAAAAAGGTTAATCGTCGAGATGTAGAGAGAAAGAATTCGACGACGCCAAGACTCACCCTTGATGTATACTCCTCCTTGTTTGGGGAACCAAGGGATTGATCTTACGATAGTTTGCTACAAAACCAAGTTAGAAATACAAGTGCAAAAAAAATATTTCTAACGAGTATCAAGATTACGACAAATATATTCAAGGCTAATAATGGAGATAAAGAAGAAATATCCATGTAAAATATAATGCATTCATTTCACCCATAATAATAGAGGAAATTCATTTATAATAGATAAAAATTCATACATGCATAACAAGACAACTTCATAAAGAAAGTAAGCGTATACATAAGAATATGAATTTCTTACAATATTTAGATATACTAAGATGAAAATACTACTACCCTAATGGTCTTAATACTTCATAAATCCTAGATGATTCTTGAGTCATAGATAGTGGATTTGAGCAAAAGGTTGGTTAAAACATTATTTGGAAGAATTGCAGATGTTTTAAGGATGAGGTGGAGAGGGTGAGGCAATGGCGGAGGTAAGAAGATAATCAAGGTGAGAAAACATTAGGTTAATCAAGGTGAGCCATCTCTACTTTAGGTTCCATCTCATCTCTAAGAGTTGATAAATGTGATCTCGGTTGTAAATCCTCGCACTCTATCATCTCGATTCATAGAGCATTTACATGATGTGTGTCAAATGTGATTGACGTAAATGGGTTGTGTCTGTCCCTGAGTGGTGGATGAGGTGCGTGGTTGTGGTAAACAGGTACGCTACTGCCATCTAGTGTATGTGAATTTATTATCAAGAGGAGTATTTGGGGACAAGGACACACATAGAGTAGATATTAAATGGTAATGACTTTGGAAGTAGAATTGGTTTTGAAGAGGTCTTGGTGGTGGAAAATCCTTGATATCATCAAGGAAAGGGATTGGGATCAGTTGAAGGTGATGCGGCAATTTGACTCAAATGAGGAAGAGGTAGTGCCAAAGGTAGATGATGTATCTTTGGTTGATGGAGTTTTTGATGGTGCATTTGGTGGAGATGGAGAGGAAGATTTTGTTATGGGAGAAGGTGTGGTAGTGTCATCTTCTTTACTAGAGAGGTCCATAAAGAGTTGTCTTGGTGGAATAATAGTTAGTTTGATTTTCTTAGAAGGGTTAGAGGAAGTGGCTTGTGTGGATGCCATGGAAGTAGAAGAGAAATGAAGAAGATGATTGTGAAGATGATGAATGTGATAACCCTTTATTTTGGAGGTAGTGGATTAAAGAAGTAAGGCATGGGAAGGTGATTATTTGATTCCAAAAAGTGTTTAACACAAAACAGGAAAGTAGCTGAGTTATAGAGTGGATAGTCAACTACATAGAAAATCAGGAAAGACACAGTAAAAATCTTGTGATCCTGATGGCGGTCCCATAAATGTATTGGCGGTCCCAGATATATATGGGGGCCGCCCAATATTTATGGGGGCCATTTTCTGGAAACACGAAAAATATTCCTAGTTTTCCAGACCTTCAAACCTGTGCAGAATCATGCTATCCAAGAAAATTCTTTTGCAACCAAATCTATTTCCTCAAGAACCACATAATACTTCCTAGATTTTCAAATGTAAAAGACTAGCTATACTATTTGGGAAGCAATTATAGGCATATGACTATGAAACTAATAAGCATGCATAAGATATAGTTAAGAGAAGTTATACACATACTAGAATATATAATAATATCTAGTTTTAATTTTACAGACATAGTTGTCCTAACGTGTAATCTTGTTGTACTTAGGTCTTGTGCAACATCTAATTTACTTATGATGATTATGATGGGCACATCGAACATCTTCTAGAGATTCCTCATTTGAGAGATTAGATGGAAGATTCATTTTTGTTGGGTGAGAGATGTATTTATGATCATTTGAGAAATATCCGGTTAGTTTATTAAGAAATTTATAAAGCAAAAGACCATATGGTAAGATACCATTAGGGTGATGCTTGAAATTATTTATTCGATTTATGATAAAATGAGTGAGGTTGAAAGATGTGGAGGAAGTAATGCAAAAGTGCTTACAGGCTTCACAAGCCGGCAAGAGATCTTTGTCAATATCAACAGCACATATGATGTTCTCACGAATGAGAAGATGTACAGTCTTGAGATAAGGACATACCTCTTCAACGAAGAGATTGCATGGATCCTCAAGTTCAAACTTGAATATGTTTAGACGTTTCTTAGTTACGTTATATATGATTGATGTTGGATGAGTTAATTTGGTATAGAGGGGATCATTTGTTGGAATAGTGTTGTGATTACTAATGGATTTTAGAGACCATTCATTGTTATAAAAATAATGTCCTTCAAATGGAATATTAAGTAGCGTTCCAAAATCTCAAAATGATGGACCAACACATTTTCCATTTATTTCAAATAATATGATCCAAAGATCACTTACTAAAATGATTTTAAAGGTTTGATAAAATTCGATTATGAATTTCGGATATAGGTTTCCTTTTAGGTGAAGGAGAGTTTGAAATCTAACTTTGAGTAGGTTCTTTTCTAAGATTCCTTTGGAATCAAATGATGTGTCAACAATTCTTCCTTCATGGATAGGTCGACAAGGTAATTTTAGATATGGCAATTTTTGAAAGGAATTAATGTGAGTGGAAAGGTATGGTTTGTTTGGAGTTAGGGAAGTGTAAGTTTTTGTGCATTTGAGTTCTTCTTGAGTCATTCTTTTCACCTAATTCATAATAGTATAAAAGTTTTAGTATGTGTCATTTATAATTTTCAATTCCCTTTAGACAAATGCCTAGTGTGTGCTTATATGTAACAAATGTGGAGTAACGGTTAACACGACTCTAAAAATAAAACTAATGAGTTAACCTAAATGCTCCTTAATTCAATTTTGCTTATCTAAACATGTCGAAAAATACATACGGATTATGTACTTTAAAATTTTGTTCATGAAGTTATTATGCATGTATGCAAAAACGTTTTTGGGATGTATTAACAATGCTTTAAAACACTTTTATGGTGTTTCTAACGTAAGTAATTTTGAAAGAAAATTGAGGTTTTGTGCGAAAACAATTTTTGACAAACACAATTCAATTATGCAAATCCTATGTCTACGGGAAGCATATTAGATATACATTGTGTTATTATAGTCCTAATTGCACACAAACATAAGAAAAATGAAAATCCCCAATTTTGAATTTTTGTTTAATATGAACCCAACACACAAATTTGAAAGAAAATAGATAAAATGTCTTACAATTAATGATTTTTGTGATGTTAGAAATGATTATTAGTGTTGATTTGATCTTCAATTAGTGTTTTAGTGGTTGATTTTAAGGTTTGGAGGGTTTTGGGCCGTGTTTCGTCAATGGCTGCAGAGAGGGAGTGTTTGTTTTTGGACTTGATTTTTGACTAAAAATTTTACTGAAGGAGTGACGTTTTAATTTGCATTTCGCGAATTAAAAATGCTTAAAGTAGTTCGGACGAAGTATTTAAGTTGTCACGACACGGAGTGAAACACGGACTAGAATCTAGACAGAAGAAACGGAGGACGATTTATGGAATGTGTTCCATCTTTCATAAACCAAGACGTAGATAGTTAAACGATTCACGTTTAAGGGGTTTAGTGAGAATGTCGGTGATATTGTCGACGGACGGCACTTTTTCGATAGAGATATGC
>BQNB010184663.1:0-12288 GCA_026074375.1 Tanacetum coccineum
AATATCTTCTGTTATCTTTATCTTCTTAAGGAGATTTTCCAAATCTTCCTCTTTTTATATCTTTTGACCAAATCTTCCATAATTCTCCACCAGCTTGTAGAATTCTTTAATGACGATTTTGATCCTTTTGTTTCATTACTTGTTTCTTTTGTCTCATCAAATCTATAATTCCCAACAATCTTCCCCTATTTAATGGTGACAAAACAAACATGTTCTTGTACGAACTTCATCATAAAGCCTTAATAAAATCAAAGCTTCCCCTAAAGTTGAGATCATGGATCTCCCTGAATGAAACAAACTTCCCTTTAAGTAGATTTCCTTTATACCATGCCATGTCACCACACATAATAAGCTGCAAATCATATCTCTGTAATCTTCGTTCCCCTTTTGTCATAATCCAATAGGGTCTTGTAAAGATAAGCAACTTGAATCTTTACAACTACAAATCATATATCACACTACTAATCCAGCCTTCTAATGTCTCAAATTACCCTCCATGACGCATAATAAGAATAATGAATTTAAGACAGTAGAAACTTAAACTAGCAGTAGTAATGAAACCTTTCACCTCAAGTGGTGTATGAACATAACCTGATGGTTAAACATGTTGGCAATAAGCTTCCCCTGAAACCCATATGTTAACCATATCTTGAATCTTCAATTCAGTAGGCTCTATGTAATGATTACTGATGAAGAAAACTAAGTATTACGAACTTGATGCAAACTTGTGTCTTATGTCTTGTACTATCTACATGACTCCAAACTTATAAATAAATCTGTGAAATATAAGTAGATCGCAACCTCTTGACAAAAATCCTCATCTTCTATGAAACATATACTAAGTGAAAGAAAATGTGAGCATTGAGCACCATAAGAAAAATCACACATATTTGCTAGATTTTGACAAGTCTTTGTCACAACATTGTAAGCATGAACAAGTTACATCCAAATGTTGTAAGCCATTTGAGATATGATAAAACACAAACCTCTGAAACTTCAATTTAACTCCAAATAAGCGATAATTAATCATCTTCGTAACCATTTAAACCAATAAATATGAGCCTTTAAAATCAATTATAAACCATAATCTAGAAATCAAACAGTAAACACCAAAAACCAAATGTTGTGTTTCTGTTTTGTCTGACATCTATCATGTGTGTATCATTCGATATCTGCCAGAACTAGCAGTACAAACTTCCTTCTTTGTTTGATATCGGACATAACTACCATTATTAACTGCTTTCCAATGGCAGTACAAACTTTAAAGCTGGCAGTATAAACTTTCCAATCCAATCAGTACTAACTCTCCCCCTTAAACCAAGCAGTACTAACATCCTGGCAGCTTTAATATAACATTATGGTAAGAGTTACGAGCAGTACCAAGCACACAAGCAGTAGTAAACCATTTAAGCCCATCAACAAATAACGTAGCCTGATCCAATATTATAAATAAGCAAATCTGGTTCAAACGTTACTCCTGTCCATACGCATACAATTATGTTCGAACCAACAGTATTATCTTACAAACAGGCAGTACTAACATGTTATCCATCAGTATTAGCAATAGACTTGGCAGCATTAACATAAACCAAGCATAATCTTGGCAGTATTAACTCTCACTCGAACCAAAGCAGCATTAAGTAACAATAAGCAGTAGTAATTTTACCTTTGGCACCTTTAAGGTATAAACGAGCAACATTTAAAAATCAACGAGCAGTAGTAACATTCCTTGACAGTATATGTTCGAATCCAAGCTGCATTAATCATAAACGCTTGGCAATACTAACACATTAATACCACGAACAAGTATCAATGTGCTCCATATCAAAACACGAACACTTCTTTCTTTGCCTACGTCAAAGGATTGATAAAGTATCCAGAAGACACTTTTTTAGTGTCATAAAGCTGTCATGAATCCGTCGCTAATCTGTGTTCTCCTTCCTCCTATAGCCAATAACAACACTTTTTCTGTCACTAATCTATCACTATTTCACATTCTCCTTCCTCTTATACTTTTAGCGACACTTTTTAGTGTCACTAATCTGTCACAAATTCACAAAATATATTGGCAGTAGTAACCTTTTCTTTATTTGCTTTGACAGTATTAACATATGCTACCTTTGTTCGTCCCAAAGCAGTAGTAACTCATGAACTCAAGCAGTATTAATAACTCTTGGACGAGCAGTAGCAATGAACGTCTTTTTCTTTATACTTTGAATAAGCAAATCTGCTCGTCACCTGTACCATATCCTTCCTCAATCCATCTAAACACAAATTAACCAGAAAAACATACCAAACCATTCCAAATCTTTTCTAAAATCGTTCTTCATACACAATAATTCACGGACAATAAACGTTGATTTAGGAGCAGATAAAAATTAGTAAAACCTAATAATTTTAGGGTTTTACTTACGTGTAAATACCCTTATCCATGTTCACTTTCAGATTGAATTACCAGACAAGAACATTATATATCAGCACCAGATAAGAAACAGAATCAAGAAACCTTGTTGATACCTTTTACCGAAAACCAGAAAATCAACACAAAAACCTTCTTTTCTTCGAACTAGAACCTTGTAGATCCTAGATATCACGAGCCACGAGGCTCTGATACCAATTGTGGAGATCGTTATAGACTCATCTAGGATATGTTTTACAAATAATATAAATATGCAGCGGAATATAAATCAAACAAGGTTTTTATTCCATACGTTTCCACCTTGCCCCAATTCTATACCTTGGAGCTACTAACTAACTAACTATTAATCTAACTACTAACTAAACATGTATATACACACATTTTTCTAGACTCTTATTGGGAGAGTTCTATGTTTTTTGGATGCCTAAAACCATATGCCTGATATCTCTTTATATACTAGAGATATCTAGGTTTACAAAGGATAAGAACAAATTACAAAAGATAAGAACAAATAATATCTTCCTAACATATAATATTATCTTCTGTATCTTTATCTTCTTAAGGAGATCTTCTGAAATCTTCAAAATCTTCCATCTTTTGAAGAATTCTTCCTTTGCATTTAAGTCCTTTTGTTTCATTATTTTATTCACTTTGTCTCATCAAATCAAGAATCCCAACAACGGTTTTAGAATGTCCTTTTCTCGAACTCTAATTAGTGGTCACTAGTCCTTAATTCGATTTTCGAGTAAACGTTAGATCCTCATAGTTGATCGTAAAGGTCATCTATACTAGGTAACAGTAACGGTTCTTCATGGTTAGCTTGTTTAATTCTCGACTGTCGATGTACATCCTGAAGGATCCAACCTTCTTTTTGACAAACAATATCGGAGCTCCCCAGGGTGAGGAACTCGATCTTACAAATCCTTTTGAGTATACGACATACTACGCCGGAGACGGTCAACTCTCTTTCTCTTAACACATAACATGCCTCCGAGGCTCAAGTTATCCTACTCCAACGTACCAATCCTATCAACAACTTGGCTTACTAGCTACTGTCGATGCATATCCATTACTCCTATTGCTTCGGGTCGTTAAGGTTTCATCACCTAAAGGTAAACGAACAATCTTTTTATCACGAATGATCGTGGCGTGGTACCTTGTCAACTAATTCATACCAATGATAACATCGAAACTACCAGGTTCTATGGGTATTAAGTCTATCTTGAATAGATGATTCAGAAAATTCAGTTCACAATCTTCAATGATGGTATCAATTCCTATGACCTTTCTATCGGCTAACTCAACAGAGTACCTAGTGCCTACAGTAGATGGGACGGTGTTACTTAAAGGGCTAATCTTAACGGGGGTGAGGCTTCTATCAACTAGGTTTCATGTACTTGTAATAATTTCGTCCTTTGCTTCAACTTCAGGTCCATCAAAGTTTTGTCAATACGAGAATCTCATAATTCATGTGATTCTATCTCACTAAAAGTTAAGTATATTGAAGGAAATCTTCTAGTTCTATTGGTTATAATCCAATTAGAGTGATAAGTCTGTTACGTTCTAAGTTCTTACAATCTATAATTATCGTGACTACAAGGAACGTGATTCGGTCTCTCGGCTAAGGGTGTGGTGTTTCTATATGATAAGATTGGGAAAGACCTACTTGGGTTCGGCGCTTACAACACGAGTACACATGACCAACACAACTCACGTATACGCACGCAAAATATCAGTAAGACATGAATACCATAAAATCTCGTTGAAAGTATAGGGAAAAGAGAGAAAAATAGAAATGAAATAAAATAAGGATGAATTGTCAAAGTTTTTAAGGTGACTACTCCCAGCATAGCATGGTCCTTCCTGAATTATACATAGGTGATCAGGCTATGCATAATTTAGGAACTAACGATAATATGCTCATTTCGTCAAACTAGTGTTATATTTAAAAATCTTATATGGTATGATCGGTACAGTTTATAAGGTAGCAAAACGGTTTGTAACAATGAAAACAAGGTAGTTTATATATAATGACACCAATTTTTTTTGTGTGTGTAGGATAGCAGAAAACATGATATGTTGCGATAGCAAAATAGCTTTCGAGGAAATTACGTGACAGTTTATGATGTAACAGTATGGGGTTTTAAAATATGGTATCGAATAGTTTACGAGCTGACAACCCAATGGTTCATAAAGTGGCAACGTAATGGTTTATAAAAGACACGAAGTAGTTCATAAGATGACAACGACATAGTTCGTAAATTGACAGCGGAATAGTTTATAAACGACAACGAAATAGTTCATGAGGTGACAACGAAATGGTTTGTAAGATGACTGCAAAGTAGTTTGTAATGGGTTAGCAAAAGAGTTTATAAATGACCGTAAAATAGGTTATAAGATGAAAACGAATTAGTTTATTAGATGATAGCTAGATAAGTTATGAGGTAATAGTAGGATAATTATAAGATGTTGACAAAGTGGTTTGTAGGATGATATCGAAATAGTTTATAAGGTGTTAGCGAAACGGTTTATAAAATTATGGCAAAAGAGCTTATAAACGACGATGAAATAGGTTAAAAGATGAAAAACGATTTAGTTTGTTAAAAATGATTGCAAAAATGGTTTATGAGATGATAGTAGAATAATTTATGAGATAATGGCAAAATGGTTTATAGGACGACAGTAAAGTGATTAATAAGCTGTTTAGCAAAACGGTTCGTAGACTGACGGAAAGTAGTTTATAAACGACAGTATTTCTGTTTATAAGACGACGCTAGTGTGGTTCATACGACAGCATCCAAATAGTTTATACTAGTAAAACGGTTTATAAAATAATGGCAAAAGAGTTTATGAACGACGACAAAATAGGTTAAAAGATAAAGACAAGTTAGTTTGTAAAGTGACTGTGAAAGTAGTTATGAGATGGCACTAGAACAGTTTATAAAACGTCGGTGAAACAGTTTATGTTAATGAAGTAGTTTATAAGATTCCCACAAAAATGGTTTATAGGATGACAGGAAAACGGTTTATATAAAATACTAGCGGAATGGTTTATAAGATAATAGCAAAATGGTTTGGAAGGCGCTAGTGGAACGTCTTATATTAATGATAGCAAAATAGTTTATAGGGTGACGACGTAACAGTTTATAAGATGGTAACAAAATGCTTTTATAGAATGGTAGTAAAATGGTTAATACGCTGTCAGCAAAATGGTTCGTAGACTGATGGTAAAATAGTTTATAAAATGTCTATAAAATAGTTTATGAGGTGGCGCTGGAATGGTTTATAAATGATAGTGAAATGGTTTATAAGGTGTTGAAATAAACAAGAAGCTATCAGCTAAAAGGTTTGTAAGCTAGCGGTAATATAGCTTATAACTCGACAACTACTATGTTTATAAGACGACACTAAAATAGTTCATAGGATAACATCCAATTAGTAGTGAAATGGGTTGTAAGACGGTAATAGATTTGAGGAGTACCTTACATAAATTATTAGAGAATAGAAGTGTAATTAACGAAATCATCATGACACAAAATGAACAGATGGTTTAAAAACATCCACACAATACACGAAATTCATAAAGAAGTACTAGTGCAGTATTATTATGGTTACGGTTCAAGTCTACTTAGGTTCTATTAGGTACGATAGGAAATCTCTTTTGTAATGTCCTGATTTTCCACACTCATAATAGGTATTTTTGGTTTCTAATTTGCCACTGCGACCTCCAAGTTGTTATTTAAACGGGTGTCCTACAATCTCTACTCATATGGCCAACTCCCTTACAGATATTTTACTCATCAATGTATGGCCCAGTGTGGTGCAACTTATGCTTATTGTAGAAGGGTAACTTTCCTACATATCCATTTTTGTTATTTTGGTCTAGCAATGTAAGCTCTCGCGTCCTTTTGTCGTTTATTTTGTTGTTGCCATTCCTTACCACTTTGGTTTCCTAACGTACGACCTAATACATTTAGTTGCGAGCCAAGTGGATTCTTTCCTCATAAACAGCAATAGTTTTAATAGCATTACCAATTCGTTGGGTTATAATATACTCGATCCTCGTGGAACTCATTCCTTGTCTCGTTGTCGGTATTTTCTTTAATATTGAACGGATTAAACGAAATAAAATAAGTTGAATTTCAGAAGTCGTGTTTCCAAAAAGAAATGGAATGTTATGAGGTGATAGGTTAAAGTTGTGTGCGAGTTAATCGGCATGTTTCTAGAAGTTATGAGAAGTAAGAAGAGTTGAGACGTGACGAGATGACGTAGGTGTTTCAACAGTATGGGGCGGGTGTTCAAAGTCGTCTTCAGAGTCGAATAGTAGGATGATCAGTGGGGTCGACAGACTGCAACGGGTTTCCAAAATTACGTAAAACGGTATAATGTAAAGTCGCGAAAAGTTTTAAAGATCATCGTATTACTCACGATGTTTAGAAATAAATGAGACCATTGTTTCACTTACAATGTCTTAAAATAAACAAGACCATTATGTCACTCACAATGTCTTAGGAAAGTTAAATATATATATATATAAATACATATATACAACTTCCATATATGTAAATGGAGAAATATACGTTAGGCAAACGTGAACGCAGAGAAGAACAGACACAAGACAAACGTAAGCTCATAGCAAAATAGAGCTCAAAGGCAAAAATAAACGCAAAGAAACATAACGCATGGAGCGATAAACACGGGGCAGAGGTAAACCCATATCATAGCATGCTCAAGGCAAAATGATACTCACGTATACGCCATAGCAAAAGCACGTATAAGGCACACATAAAAGCACGTAAGAATCACATACTGGTTATAGACCAGACCTAGTATATACTACCTAGTTCTCTATAACCTTGGCTCTGGATACCAATCTGTCACACCCCCAAACGGGGCCTGGACGGAATACGTGTTCGGGGGCGTGGCGTCATAATATACATCACACAAAGTACAAAGAACGATCACTAATGGAAGTTTTGAAAATCATAACTCATTGTATTTAATAAAATAAATGGATAAGTCTTACAAGATTTGAAATGAAATTTAAAACGTTGCGGAAGCATAATTAAGTTTTCAAAAGACAATGAGTATGAATGATAATAAAGTCTTGAAAGATGATATCATATTGCACGTAGACTCCACATAGCACATCAGAGAAGTTCAAAGCTAAGTACCTGAAAAACATGCTTAAAACGTCAACATAAAGTTGGTGAATTCATAGGTTTAGTTTAAACGCTGTTATAGTGGACCATAAGATTTCAAAACGTATGCGACAGTTATAACAAATACAACTTTACATAAAATATATTTGCGTTGCACTAAGCTCATGACACCGATGCTAATTCTGAGACATAGCTTGTATATAGCTATAGGTTGCATTGCCCTAGAGGAAATCCGACCTAAGATTTCCTATCCTAAATTCGACATGACATATATCTATTTAATCGGGCGACCCGTGGGTAGTAAGTGCGACTTACCCGGATAGGGATAATTAGTCCCAATAGATCTATTTATTCACTCGCGCTCCCTCAACCGATCCTCCGGTCAAGAAATTAACAGTTCATGATAGTTTTGGGCAATAGGAGGTCTAGCGCTACTTAGGCAACACGTAAACAGGGAAAAATTCTCATTAAAGTACATGTGTCCGATTTCAAAAATAATCAATGTTTCTCACCCCAAAGTTATAAAACATTTATTCAAACGAGTAAAAGTGCGGGGTTATGAACTCACCTTATGTGAGTTGTGGATCAAAAGAAATCAATCAAGTGAAGACTAATCTCACGGTCCTAGCGACAACCTAGCATATAGTTATCGTTTAAGAATAATGTACAACGAATAACGCTTAACGCAAGAGCTGATCATCCGAGCATGAGTAGACAAGGCGTATCCTTTTCAAAACGTACTTTCGAAAGCTATAAGTTTTGACAAGTCTCGACACTTTGAAACATCTTCGAAAATATTGCGTTTTTTAGTGTATTTCGTCTTTTAGTGCATTTCGTCTTTTAGTATATTTCGTCTTTTAGTGTATTACGTCTTTTAGTGTATTTCATCTTTTAGTGACCCGACACACCAAAGTTGACTCAACAACCGTAAATGTTGACCTAACTCGACACTTAACGTTATTCTTCATTTTATCATAAGTTTGATAATAAAAGTATATTTTTCGACGCATTTATAAAGTTTATGAAATTTCGGCATGACCTTTCTAAAAATATCGACTTTCCATTTTTATCCATCTTGACTCGTGAAAATATCCGTTTTATAAAAGTACATCTTTTATTGACTCAAAAGAATATCCGATCGATTTTCGACAACACCGCACATATTACAACAAATTCATTCTAAACCTAAACCTCTTCGACTTTCAATTTACGCTTCCAACAAAACAAACATCTAACTTAATCTCTTCGCCAACAATATTTAAGCTCGCTATACAATAAATCTCAATAAATAACATAGCCGTAATAATAACAATATATATATCAAAATAGTCACAACGAACTTTTAAACGCAAAAGTACAACTACTTTTTATGTTCTTCCATTTATAAATAAAAAGATTAAACTTTGAGACTTGTGGTTTTATAGAAAAATAGGTAATGGTTTTCACAACGATCCGCTTTGTACACCTTGTTCGGAATGATCATACGAATGCAAAAGTACAACTCATTTATGAAAAAGTAGAGATGACTTACAAGGAAACGCGACGAAAGATGATTAGAAACTAAGAACAACCCAAACGTTGTTTATAAACTACCCGGATGAAATAACAATCAACCTCGAACAATATATCTTCAAATGGTTTGATCAAATATTAAAAAGAAATGGATTTATGTGTGTGTTTATAGGCGTTCGAACCAAGAGAGGAAGAAAGAAAAGAGAGAACAAAGTGTGGTGAAATGAATATGCAAATGATTAAGATAACATATAAGCTAGCTTCAAAAATCACAACACATGCATGTATGTGTGAGTATGACCGGCGTGGGGACAAGGTGTCCTAGGGGACCAATTTAATCTCCCAATCAAACCGTTGTGTGTACATGTCCTTGTGCCAAAATATGGGAAGCTTGTCTCTTGATTTGAATTTCTAAATTTTGGCATCCTAAGTGTATATGTATGTGTATATCCGGTTACAACAAATCCAAGGGGGGGACTAAAAGTGACCTTTAACATTCTAGGGATATCATGTATGCATGTGAATTAATTACCAAGGTTTCCATGCATACATGCATTAATATACTTAACCGGTTACGTAAACAACGAAAATGACTAACGACTTCACGAAAAATTATGAAATTTTAAATATTAATTAAAAACGTAAAAACGAGTCCAATGATGAAAGACTACGATGAAATACAGTATGGTTCGCTCCCGGAGACGATTTTCAGATATTAACGAGACAACTTCCCTGTTACACGTAAAAGTTATACGAAACTTATAAAAATTCAAATTATTAGACGAAAAACGGTTATAATACTGAATGGAAATTTACGGGTTGTGACAATTATCAAGAGTTATTTAACTCCATTAAAATAACACATGTTAAACCCGTTTAAAAGACAACTTCTTTACAAACCGAAATTGAGAATCTAAAGACTCAACTCAAGGGGAAGATGCCATGCGTCACTAGCAATGTTGCAACACCAAAGGTTTCTGTTTTTGAAAAGTATGCGATTGATGTCGACCCTCTTCCTCAACCTCAGAGAAACAATAGGGGCGTTTATTACAGTTATCTCAACCGCCTTAGGGATACTTTAGATACCCTCTGTGAGATAGTCAAAGAGGCTAGAAGTAACCGACCTTCTGATAATAGTCTAGAGTATGCCTGCGTTTACACTAAACACTCTAAGGAATTATTAGAATATGTGAATGCCTCATGTCCTAACGTGGATAACAAACGTGATAAATTTATCGCTACTACACCTTTAACCAGGAAAAAGCATGTAACCTTTGCTGACCCATTGGAAACTTCAGGCAACAACACATCAAAACATGTCAAGCAACAATCAGTTCAACAGACTAATTCTCTTATTATTCCTTCTACAGGAGTAAGCACTGCCACTACAACTAGAAGGTCACAGCCTAAGCACAACACAATGAATGATAAGACCTTGCCAGCTAACAGTGTGGCCAAGAAGAAAGTAGAAGACCGCCCTAGGAATAATAAGTCTAAAATGAGCAAAAAGAATCGTGTTGATTCGAGTATTCGCGTTAGGCGTACTGTCTTTAATACGAACTCTAATTCACTTTGCAAGACATGTAATGAATGCATTGTTTCCTTTAATCATGATAAATGTGTTGAACATTTCTTGCAGTCTTCCAAAACACCACCAGTCAAAAAAATTTGGAGAGTCAAACAGGTTAAACAAACATGGACACCCACAGGCAAAGTATTTACCACAGTGGGCTATCATTGGAAGCCCACTGGTAGAATATTCCTTTTAGGTGAACAGTGCCCTTTAACTAGGAATACTAAACCTAAAGTAATGCCTATAAAATAATGAAAGCCCACTGGTAGACCAATCCCGTTAGGAGGACAGTGCCCTTTAGTTAGGTCTACTGCTCTTAATAGTAGTACCATGCTAGCTGATCCATAGGAAAATAAGACTCGTGTGGCATATAATCTTATTTGCACTAACCAACAGGATCCCAACTGCAATTAGGGATCTAATTTATCAAACTCTCCATTTTTGTCTTTGTTCATATGCAGGTCGTATAGATCGTCCTTTGGTATTTGGACTCAGGCTATTCAAAACATATGACTGGAGATCGCCCACGGCTCCGGAATTTCATAAAAAAGTTTATCGGGACTGTTAGATTAGAAAACGATCATTTTGGTGCAATTATGGGTTATGGGGATTATGTAATTGGTGACAGTGTGATCTTCAGGGTATATTATATGGAAGGACTTGGACACAACCTTTTCTCTGTTGGTCAATTTTGTGATTCCGATCTTGAAGTTTCCTTCAGAAAACACTCATGCTTCGTAAGAGATTTAGATGGTGTCAATCTCATTAAAGGCAGTCGTGGCATGAATTTATACACCATTTTTATTGAAGACATGATGAGGTCCTCTCCCATTTGCTTACTGTCTAAAGCCTCCAAGAATAAATTCTGGTTGTAGCATCGCCGTTTGAATCACTTAAACTTCGATACCATCAATGATCTTGCTCGTAAAGATCTTGTTAGAGGCTTACCTAGGTTAAAGTTTGAAAAAGATCATTTGTGTTCTGCATGTCAACTTGGAAAGAGCGGGAAAGCTACCCACCAACCCAAGACGATTAACATCATTATGGAAGTTCTACACACCCTTTACATGGATTTATGCGGACCACTGAGAGTGCAGAGTATTAATGGGAAGAAATTTATTCTGATAATCGTCGATGACTATTCAAGGTTTACATAGGTGAAGTTTTTAAGATCCAAGGACGAGACTCTAGAGTTTGTCGTCAAATTGTTAAAACAACTTCAAGTTGGTCTCAACAAGACTGTCAGGAACGTGCGAACTAATAACGGCACATAATTTATTAACAAAGACTTAACTGCTTACTATGAAAGTGTTGGCATAACTCACGAGAAAACTATTCCGAGAACTCCTCAACAGAGCGGCGTTGTTGAACGACGGAACCGCACTCTTGTGGAAGCTGCTGGGACTATGCTGATCTTCTCTAAAGCTTCGATGTTTCTTTGAGGAGAAGTTGTTGCTACTGCTTGTTACACCAAAAACCGGTCCCTAATACATACTCTTCACAACAAAACCCCATATGAACTTGTGCATGACAAGAAACCGGATGTAAAACCTAAAAATCTCCATAAGAGTAAAATGACCAAAATGCCCCTAATGAAAGAAAAATGTATAAAAGCTTAAATA
>BQNB010184664.1:0-12288 GCA_026074375.1 Tanacetum coccineum
CATAGTATCTTTGGATTTATTCAAAGGACTATAAGTCGTTTAAGGCTCATTGAGATCCTGTTGATAAGGACCTACATTTCAATTTCACTAGTCGTTGGGGAAACGACCCGGGTGATCAAACTTACCCGGTTTAATATACGTATTATATATTATATTATATATATTTTTGAGAGCGAATTTTATCAAGGGTAACTTGGTAATTTTCTTAATTACTCTTAAAGTTATATTATTATAGTATATTTTAAGTGTATAAAACTTGCTCAATCAACCTTCCAACCAAAGAATAAAGATTTAGTCGCTAAAACCTTTGATTGGGATGAGGAAGAGGTTTCTGATGAGGAAGAAGTCACTCAGGTCAAGGTACTAATGGCTCTAGCTGATGATGAGCTCACTGTTGGAAAGAGTCATGCTCGCAATGGTGAATGGATCGACATCACCATAAGAAAGGTAAACACTCTTCTCTCTATGGGTGAATATGCCAATTGGTAAACTTACCTAAAGTATATCAACATTGATCTCAAGTTTGTTGAAGAGCAACGATTAAACTTACTTTCTAAGTATAACACAATGGTTTTTGAATTAAACAAGTGTAGAGATGAATTGCTAATTCTAAAACAAGCTAAGCTTGATGCTGTCACTTTTCAAATTCAAAACACTGAACTTACAAAGTTAAATCATGCTCTTCAAGAACAACTCAAAGAGGAGAAAAAGATCAATGAAAAATGGCTAACTAGCTCAAAGAAAGTTAGTCAATGTATCAGTGAGCAAATTCTTCATCAAAAGAAGAAAGTTCTGGGTGGTGAATTGTTCACTGAGTCATCATCTAAAATGAATGAAAATGAAAATATTTTCGTTCCTGCTTCCATGGGGTATGACCAAGAAATGGTCCCAAAAACCAAAGACTGGGTTGAGAGACTCAACCCTGACAACAAACTTCCCAACTTTAATACTGGAAGAATTCTAGTCCCTGAAAGTCAAGCTGTCAATGAGTCTCTTGAATCCACTAAAACTTTAAATACCCCTGAATCATCCAAAGATTCTAAAGCTGAATCTCTTACTCCACTACCTCCCCTGAAAAATCTTTAGGGAGCTTCACCATGCTCAGAGGTAATGCCATTGACCTTTCAACCCTACTGTCCTAAAGAGAGACCAGGCTTAGGTATCATGAAACATACAAAGCCTGAAACACAGTATTCTTCTAACAAAAGTGTTTTAGGAACTGTAAGTCAAAGACATTGAACAAGAATAAAAAATAAATGAATTAACTAAACTTGTTCAGATGTTAATAGATGAAAAGGTCAATTCTAACCAAAAGACTCAAGAATCAAATTCAAAGATTCAAAAGATTGAGTCATCCAAATTAGTTGATTCATCAAAAATGAGTCAAGATTCTAAACCCAAAGTTTAGAATACTGGCTCATCAAAGTCACTCAGGCCCAAGCCTATTCAAAAACCACAATTTAAGTGTGAACTCTGTCACTATACCAATCACTTGACTGATGATTGCTATAGGATTCTCTACTACATGATATGCAAAAGGGAGGATCATAGGACCTCAGATCATGAGATGTATATTGCTTCTCTAAAAAGGAGCGAGAACTATAAGGCTCAGCCTTATCAGTATGCATCTTCTTCCAAGCAGATCCTAAAAGCAAAGGCAAAGCCTTTCCCACCATGCACACATTATGGTTTCAATGATCACAGACTAGATATTGTAGAAACTACCCTGAGTGTGGAATTTGTGGAAGCTATGATCACTTTACCTCAACACACAATCGTGTCATTCAGATCAGAGGAGGAGTACTAGCTGAATCCTCTCAGTCTAATGAGTCCTTAATTGGTGTAAAGTGCGATACATGTGGAAGCACTGTACACACCACCACTGACCATAATTAGTTTGATCACTTCAAAAGAAGTGAGAAAATTCAGGCTACAAAGGCCAGGGAGCCCACCAAACAGTGAGTTCACAAAAGAAACTAACCCAAGTTTATTATTTGTGTAGAGATACATCAGTGAGCCTATTTGGTACCTGGACAGTGGATGCTCAAGGAGTATGACTGGTGTCAAGAGTTATCTGCACAAATATGTAGAGCAACCAGGTCTTAAGGTAGTGTTTGGTGATAACTCATCTTGTATTATTGAGGGATATGGTTCAATAAACTGTACGGGGTACAATTTTCACAAAAGTAGCCTTTTTTAAATGGTCTTAAGTACAATCTAATTAGCATTAGTCAACTTTGTGATGCTAAGTATATTGTACAATTTGATGATAAGCAAGGAACAATATTTAATGCTAACAAAGAAATTGTCCTGATAGCACCTAGAAGAAATAATATTTATGTCCTTGACATGTCATCACTGTCTCCAAATGGAGCCTGCTTCTTTGCCAAAGCCTCAGAAAGTGTAAACTGGCTATGGCATAAAAGACTATCACATCTCAATTTTAAGAACATTAATAAGCTTTCAAAACAAAACAAAGTTCTTGGTCTTCTTTCACTAGTTTATTCAAAAGATAAACCATGCTCTGCATGTGAAAAAAGGGAAGCACCATAGAGCTTCATTCAAAACTAAACAAAATTTCTCTATCAGGAAGTGTTTGCATATTCTTCACATGGATTTATTTGGACCAGTAAGTCCAATGTCCATAAATCATGAGAAGTATACCCTAGTCATTGTTGATGAGTACACGAGGTAAACATGGGTACACTTTCTCAAGAAGAAAAGTTAAGCACCTGAAATGATTATGTCTTTTATCAGGATGGTAGAAAACCAAAATGATAGAAAAGTCAAACAAATCAGAACTGATAATGGGACTGAGTTTAGAAATCATGAGCTTGAGAGTTTCTGTGATGAGAGAGGAATTTCTTAAAATTTCTATTCTCCCTATACACCTGAACAAAATGGTGTAGCTGAAAGAAAAAACAGAACTCTCATTGAGGCTGCTAGAACTATGTTGAATAGATCAGTCCTTTCTAAGCACTTTTGGACTGATGCAGTCAGAATAGCCTGCTATACTCAAAATAGATCAATCATTTGCAAAAGACATGATAAAACTTCCTATGAATTATTCAGGGAAAGAATTCTTGATATCAGCTACTTTTATGTGTGTGGATGTCTTGTGTTTATTCATAACCATAAGGATCATCTTGGCAAATTTGATGCTAAAACTGATGATGGATATTTCTTAGGATATTCCTCTGTCTCAAAGGCTTTCAGAGTCTATAACATAAGAAGACAACAAATAGAGGAGACTTATCATGTAACATTTGATGAAATTATTGAAGCCATCAGGTTTACCAATACCTCAGTAGATGAGATAGGAATTGATGATTCCTCTAGATATCCTCCTGATGAATTTCTTCAAGAGGATGATCCATTTAGACAATATCAAGTAGATTCTGATGTCTCATACTACATCATCCCTCATGGATGCTCACTCACTGAACTTACCCAATAAAATAATGTCCCTGAAGTGATTGTTCCAAACGAGCCTGATATACCTCTCACTGAGGATAATGAAGGTCTTCCTGTTTAAATCAACACTGAAGGGACTCATGAACAAAACATCACCCAACCCACTGACAGACCATCAGGGAACAATAATGAAGTATCAATTAATGAATCCTCAATCCCTGATGTTCCTCAGTCTCACTTATCCAATCAAGCCTCTATAATTTCTCATCTGACTCCTTAGGATAGATGGTCAAAAGAATAACACATTGAACTTATGAACATCATTGGTGATATTGGTGAGGGAATGCTTGCATGGTTGCCAAGCTTACAGCTGCCTCAACTAGTGAATATCTATTTGCTAACTTTCTATCTGAGATAGAACCTAAAAAGGTGTCTGAGGCACATAAGCACCCAGGATAGATTGATGCCATGCAAGTAGAACTGAATCAGTTCTATAGAAATAAAGTATGGACTCTTGTTCCTCTCCCTTATGAAAAAATAGCCATAGGCTCCAAATGGGTATTCAGGAACAAAAAAGATGAGCATGGTATAACCACTAAAAACAAAGCAAGACTGGTTGCACAAGGTTATAGCCAGGAAGAAGGAATTGACTATGATGAAACCTTTGCACCAGCAGCAAGGATGGAAGCCATTAGGATATTCCTTGCTTTTGCCATATATATAAACTTCAAAGTTTACCAAATATATGCCAAAAGTGCCTTCCTGAATGGTAAACTGAAAGAAGAAGTTTATGTTAAACAACCTCTTGGGTTTGAAAGTAATGAGTTTCCTGACTATGTCTGTAAGCTTAACAAAGCCCTTTATGGACTGAAACAAGCACCAAGGGCATTGTATGAGACTCTCTCTACGTTCCTTATTCAAAATAAGTTTACCAGGGGAAGAATAGATAACACATTGTTTATCTATAAATCAAAAGGAGATGTTCTCCTTGTTCAAGTGTATGTAGATGACATCATATTTGGCTCAACAAGTTATAAACTTTGTAAACAGTTTGAGAAACTGATGACAAAGAAATTTGAAATGAGTATGATAGGAGAACTCACCTACTTCCTTGGACTGCAAATCAAGCAGGATGACAAAGGAATCTCAATTTGTCAAGAACAGTACACTAGGAACTTACTCAAGAAATATGAAATTTCTGATAGTTCCTCAGTGAAAACACCCATGGTTCCTCCAAACAACTTAGGTCCTGATCTTGCTGGCAAGCCAGTCAATGAGACCTCATATAGGGGAATGATTGGGTCACTGATGTACTTAACTGCAACAAGGCCTGATATCCAATTCTCCACAGTCTTATGTGCAAGATATCAGTCCAATCCAAAAGAATCACATCTAACTGCTGTGAAAAGAATCCTCAGGTACCTGAAAGGTACTCCAACCCTTGGTCTGTATTATCCAAAATGTTCAGGCTTTGATCTCAAAGGATACTCAGACTCAGACTATGCTGGTTGTAATATGGACAGAAAAAGCACCTCAGGTGCCTGTCAAATACTTGGTGGAAAATTGGTTTGTTGGAGTGCTAAGAAACAACAGTCAGTGGCTATGTCCTCAGCTGAGGCTGAATATGTTGCTGCTGCTGGGTGTTGTGCAAGTATTCTATGGATGAAAAGTCAACTCAGTGACTATGACATTCATTATAAGATGGTACCCATCTTTTGTGACAACACCAGTGCCATTGCAATATCCAACAACCCAGTCCTTCACTCAAGAACCAAGCATATTGATATAAGATATCACTTCATCAGGGATCACATCCTTAAAGGAGACATAGAATTACACTTCATCCCCACTGAGTATCAGCTAGCTGATATCTTTACCAAACCTCTGGATGAACCTACTTTCACAAGGCTGAAAGCAGAGTTAGGCATGTTGAACATTGATTGATCAATCTCTATGATCAAACATGTTCAGTGTGGTGTATATTCTCTTCTTCCTGAAACCACCTCCCTGAAACATATATGAATCATATGACACTGAGGGACACATTAAATGAAGTAACTAAATGCTCCAAGTATTTAGTTATTAATGTCTAGGTGGTGACTGAACACATTAATAAGGAACAATTATTCCTTTCTAAACTATCTTCAACAGTCATGGGTCCCTACTTCTCCCAATATCACTCAAATAACCCACCATGCATTTAATGCTCACTCCCACAAACCTGATCCCTTCCCAAAATGTCTAATCAAAAGACTTTTGATCGTTATTCATATGTCATCACTACAAAAGTGAAACGGCGCAACAGTTGCCATGAAAAACGAGATCGTGCAACTAGTGGGAAAATGCATTAAATGTAGTACCAACAAATTTTTAACTTTTTCAAAATGAAAAGTTTAAAATTATGTGGAAATTTTTTTCCACTCCCCTATAAATACCTTTCACCAAACAAGAACACACACACAAGTTTCCAAAGCAAATAAACTCTGCTCAAATTCTCTCTCAAAGCAAACGTGTAGGTGTTCTTTAATTTTTTAGGTAAAAATCTTGTATCTCAACAAGTTGTTTATTGCAAATACTTCTTTCAAATATTTGTTTGGTCAATCGTGTTCATGTAAGATTCCATCTTCATATAGTCCCTTTTGATAACATATCACGCATTTCACGGCAGCGATCAAGATTGAAATAAGCTTGTGACCATCTGGTGTGTGATATTCTGCCATTAAAACCTTTTTTGTTTTTCAACATATTCATCTAAAATGGCAGAACAACAAACAATCAAGTATGCTCCTTAATGGAACAACATGACTATGGACAATGTGACTTTTCAGACCAACAATTTGGTGGGTAACTTTAACTACCCATCAACTGTGCCTGCTTACAAGCCCATAATGAAATTTTTGCTAAATTGTCCTTTGAACAAAGCTTTTACCAATTGTTCCTCATTGGTCTATCAGAACTTTCTCAATGAGTTTTGGAACATTGCTGTTGCCTATGACCCTTTTCCATCAACTAATGAGACTAAGCAACGCCCACTCAGGGAATTACTCATCAAGTTTTTAGTTTTAAATGGGCAAAGACCTTTGACCTTGGACTTTAACACCTTTTGTTCATCCACTGGCCTTGATAATAATAATGGTAAATATGTGGCTCATCCTACACCTGAGGCTGTTAAGAAAGAATTAGGCAAAATTGCCATCAACCAGAGTTACCTAGACAAAACCACTGTCCTGAAAAACTTATTTCCTTTGGCTTGGAGAATTCTGTTCACTTTTTTGATTCAGGTTCTTGGTAGGAACTACTCCTCCACTGAGCAAGTGAATTCCATTCAGCATGATTATGACTGTTGTACCCTTGAAGTAATACCCCAGATTAGCTTCCGCTGCTATATGTAAAAATGGGGGTGTTACACTATTGAATAAGTCTAGGCTGAAATACGTTTCTTACCCTAGATTTATCTCATGTGCTTTAGAAGTGTTACTGGATTGTGACTACACTTAGGAAGCAAGATTTGGGTATCTACCTGCCATCCTGAGTAACTCAAATTTTACAAAAGACCTATCCAAAGTCACTAATATTGAATTGATGACCCATATGATTGCTGTGACCAATCAGAGGGATTCAGTGTCTTAACTTCCTTTGTTTATAAAGCCAAAGAAAGGGAAATCTCAGACTATGACTCCAACCTTACCAAAGTCACAGGGCCCTGAGGCTTCCAAAGCACTCTCTAAGAAGAGCAAAAAGCCTAAGTCTAAAAAGACACCTGCTAAGACCAAGGAAACATCCACCTCAAAGCCAATGGAGGGTTCTGAGCAATCCTACTCAGTCTCCTCGGGCATCGTACCTGATCCCCAAGATCTAGAAAGAAACATACAACTCGCTAGTACGGGATTGCCTTCCACACTCGATGAGGGCACTCGTAAATCACAACCTTTGCTTAAGAGTACAACTATTGATCCTAAAGACTCAGTGGGAAACAAACAACCCATTGATATGGGATTGCCTTCCACGACTTCTGATGAAGGCACGGCTAAAACCACGCCGCTTCCTGAAGGGTCACTTGGGGAAAAGACTCAGGAGGGAATAAAACACCCGCTGATATGGAACCAATCCACCCTACTGTTGTTGATCCTTTGGTGCTAAGCCCTAGGTAGACCAGACCCATTCCACTAGATTGAGGTACCAGTCCCTGACCAAAAACGAAGGCAAACCTTCGCATGAAGGGGAGCTGGATACCCAACCTTTGGTCCTCTCTACATATGAAAATGTTAGAGCCTTTCTCTTATCTGATGATGAAGCTCAAGAAAGTGAGGAGGATATCTTAGGAGCTGGTGAAGAGATGGATGAAGACCCTTAGGCTGCTAGCATTGTTGAAACACACCACCAGTCTCCTCCACCTCAGGCAGACAAGCCTCAATAATCTCATGCTCCATCCACTGAAGCTTCAGACACTGAATCCTCCTATGATGACATTCTTAAGAAATATGACAACACTCTTCCACTCACTGAACGCCAACTGGTAAAGTATCTTAGGAAGGTGTCAAATGTGTTGTTTGATAGGATCACTGAGGATTATTAGGAAAAGCGCAACAGTTCACTATGCAAACCTCAAAGCCTCTAATAATGACTACTATGAGGAAAACATTACTCACAGAGATTAGACTGACAAACTGGTTGAAGCCTCCATAAGTTCTCTTGACAAAAGCTAGACTACAATGAATGATCTTTACACAGGCCTTAAAGTCATCACAGAGCTTCTCAAAGACATCAATAATGCTGTCAAGGATGACCCTGCTATCAACAAGAAAATTAGTGAAGCCACTGAGACTTTTACTAAGATTTCTTTAAATATCACTGAGGTTCTCTCCTTAGTCAAGGGCTTTAATTTTTCTAATCTTTAGTCTACTGTGAAAGATCTTCAGGCTTATGCTCTCAAACAAAATAAAGAGTTAGCTGCTTAGGCCAAGTCCTCTACCAACATGGCCTGGAATCTTGGCTCCAGAATTTTAGGTCTTGAATGAGCTCAAAACCACATTCAATCCAACATTTCCTCTCTTAAGGAAGACACACACTCTATCAAGTCCATGATGAATGAAATGTATGAAGTCTTTAGTGGCCAATCATCTTCAGCTCCCTCAGGCAGTGTCACTCTAACACTTGCTCTCATTCACATTCTAGCAAATGTTGAATGGGAAAATGCTACCAACACTGCTACTGAAGATCCTCCATCTCATACTGAGGGGGAGACTGATGCTAGCAAGCAGGAAAAGCCTGATGAACCTAAGCACTCAACTGATGCAAACATTGAGTTTATTGGTTCATCCACACCATCATCAACCCTGATTCTATTGTCCCACAAAGAGAGGGCAAAGGTATTGCCACTGATGAGAAAGTTGAGGATCAACTAAAGCTGGTTAAAGCCTCAACTATTGTTCGTCCTGATCCTGATGCTCTAGTCCTTGTTCCTTATATGATAAATGGAAAGCTGTATCATCTCACTGCTGAACAGATTGATGCACATTTGGACAATGAAGAGAAAATCAAGAAAGCTAAGGAAGAAGCCAGACTGCTTGCTATGAACAAGCCTGAGGTGATCAAAGTTGTTCAGGAAGAGGCTGAAAAGATTAGACTTGATCCTAAGACCATTAAAAGTGCAAAAGCAGGTGAAAATTCAAGAAAGCTCAGGATGCTAAACATCAAGTCCTCAAGAGACAACATACTAAGAAAGTCAGAATATCTCTTGAACTTAGGAAGCACAAATATGATAACTACATGTGGACTATAAGCAGCACACTGAAACCAAAACCTATCACTAATATCAAGATCCATCCAAAAACCAAGCCAGTTATTATAACAGTCTACAAAGGTACTGATGGTAGAAACTTTGATTTCCACGAGCCTTTTGCGTTTGGTAACTTTGGTATCTCCGAATTAGATAAGCTGAGGGAAATCATTCCCAGAAAGAAAAATGCAGTGGTAAAAGACTTGATGAATTCTCTAAGTCGAAGGTATGAAAGAATAAGGAAAATTCCTGAGGAACTTGGAATTAAGTCAGCACTTCCTGCTCCTGCTCCTGCTCTTGAACAAGCTTCATCTAGATCCTCAAGAAAAAAGAGGAAACGCATGGAACTTGAGCCTGAAATCAGAATCCCTGGATTGGAATGCAATAGAGCCCTCCCTGAGAATGTCCCGTTCGTCAACAACATGGTCATCGAAGAACCTGAGTATGAAATCTTCTTCACTGATGAATTCGGTGACCAAACATTTCAAAGATGGAGCGACATTGACAAAGTAGGGATGGAAGCTCTTTTTTTATATCTTGTAGCAGCTTCTATGGTCCAGTCACCTGAAAATGCAAGATTCAACATGAAACTAAAGAAACTTATTGCTAAACATCCTGAACAAGATAAGCTCAAGTCAAGTTAGAAGCTCTTGGATATAAGATGGACTGAGTACTTATGATGTAATTTTTGTTATCTTTTGTAATAGATAATAGGGTCTTGTAATCGATTAATGAAGTACTTTTTGTTAAAGCTCAGTATCCATAGAAAGCTTTCCATAACTCAGTGTGAGAAGAAGCTGTATTTACTCACTCACACTGATAAACACTTGGGCTATATTTATATCCAAATAGAGGGAGATTGTTAGGCCAATTTCATTGCCTACTAATCTTTCACTTAGGATTTGAATACAAAATAACCTAAGTCTAAATATCCTTTAACAATTCAAGGTCACTGAGTGAATAATCACTCAGTGAGTTGCCTTTAATATGCTCAGCTTGAGTCTATAAGAAAGACTATAGCATTCATTTAGGCGGTTCTTAGTGAATGAAGCATGTGCCAAAGAAGAAGGTGATGGGTTCAGTGAGTTGTGGCAATAGACTCACTGAGCCTCATACGATCTTCAACAACTAGAAGACCCTGAAGACAAGAGACTGAAGAATAGGCGAGATAGTTTAAAAACAGATAAGTCTAAGCTCTTATCTCGTGAAGTCAACTTATCCTGAAGAGGGTATAAGACAAGTTCAGTGTCAGGAACTGAACTTGGAAAGAGCATTTGTCCCATACTTAGAATAGATATTGTGATAGGGACAAGGCTGCACAAATGTACTAGCCTATTAGATCTGGGATAAGTGCTTAACACCTATGTAGGTGTGACCCTACCTAAGTAGTATAAATAGAACTCGTGTAATGGAGTAGATGTCAAGTTTGTGCATTCAAAGTCGTATCTTTCACAAACACATCTACTCCTCTAAAATCTACTAAGTCCCTGAGCAAGCTCTGTTGGTTAGCATAGTAGTTAACTTTGCATAAAACTTTTGTTTATGCAAATTTATTAGTGAGGAGATCATACACACACACACATTGTCATTCAATCCCCATTGTAGTTCTGCATACAATGAGGTATAATTCTTAATAAAAAGGGTTAAATGTTAAAAAGTTATTTTTGTGTCCTTTACTTATTTGTTATAATTACTTACACAAAACCTTTTCAAAGAACTAATACCTTACTTTATTTACTAGCCATGAGTTAGTGAAGCTTAACTTTGTAGTTAATATTCACCAACTACGAGGGAACAACAGTTTGACTAGCTGCAACAAAACTGTTTCTACTTAGTATGTTATTTAGGGTCATTTTACATGTTAATGTTTAAAACATTAAATAATTAGAACTTGCAAAACAATTAACCAACTTGATTATCCAATCATCATCATCACACCTTCAATCATCCGTTTTGTTAAGCGCCAGGACAACTTCAATTTTCTGACTGCTTATCTTTAAGCAGGCACACAATTTGAACTTTGACATATTAGGATCATCCAAAGCTGCTTATCTGCTTATCTTGGCGCAAAATAGGCCGTTTACGATTAGCAGGTTAAGACATGTTTACTTCAAAGTAGTTATTTAAGACCGAAATTGTTTAAAAGTGGTCTTGCTGCATATTTCTACAAAATAAAGCAAATCCAAACATATTTCCTAAAATGATTATTTATAAGCAATACATTTCTCATAAAAAAATCTAAACCTCGAACATTTGACATGTTTGGTAACACTATGAAGTCATATTCTTGTAGGATAGGAAAGAATAACCATCATATATATATTTCTTATCTTTATTATTAACTTTTTGTAACATAGGGCATATACATAGACAAATAAACATATAAAAAAACAGAATACAAAGGTGACAGACTTACTTTCATTAACCCATTTGCTTTTGAGCTGATTTATATAATCTTACCAGATTAACTCATTAGAGGTAAACCATAAACAATGACACCCAGTTTATAAGTACATGAGATAATACTGTATGATGTTCCAATTTCTTAGTCAGGAATCCATGTTTTCAAAATGCAAGAAAAATCATTGTAGCCTTTACTTATAATTCCAAAATGTTTAGGGTAAAACATTTCAATATACTACTGTTTCAGTTTGAGGTTAGTGTATTTGTTCAAAATTTTAACCAAACACCAAAAAAGGAAAGAAACATAAAGGATCAGTCATGTTTGGGTCATATGGGAGAAGTCAGCACAATAAAGATTCTAACTTTATACCACTTCAAAGACAAATAAGCAATTACAAATTTACAATCATAATACATACTCATAAGTCATAACTAAAACTCAAGTTAACAACCAACCATATACAGTAATAGACTTCCTAATCTGACCAATCAACCAACCTATCTGCACACCAGCCTTACTTATGACGATTCACTACCAACAGACTCGTCGCTGGAGGTAAATGAGCCACCGCACCCCTGTCAGGTTTCAAATACTTCTTGTACACTGCTTCGAACTTATTATTACTTGCGCTAGCATGAAAGCCCACCAAACTCTTAGCACAGTCCCCTAGTTGATCTTCAGTGTATCCGGT
>BQNB010184666.1:0-12288 GCA_026074375.1 Tanacetum coccineum
AAATTTTGTAATGAATGGTGCACTAGCCTATTCATACATCAAATATAGTACAACATAATATGGCAGAGTACTTACACCGAACAAGGAAGCTCCAGCCTTGAAAGTTTCCTTAAAAGCAAGTGCCGCCAATGTTGTATAACCACCAGCAGAGCACCCGGTGATGCAGAGTCTTTAACAATCTACATTTCCACTGTCTACAAATAAAGAACAAAAGTAAACACGAGAAATGACATCAATATGTAACTTGTAAAGTTCAATTAAAACTATGTAAATTTTAGTAGATTACCAAGAATTGAGCACAACTACAAGTCTGCAACAGTCATTCACATCAACGGTACCCCCGTGCTTCACAAGCCTTTCATGAAACTCTCGACCATAACCTTCAAATTAGAAATTATATTATGAAAACTCAACATCATTTGCTACCTAACTCGTTGAAGCTATTAAGATTTGATAAACTGTTAACCATTAACACTACGAGTACGCAGCGGATATGGATCAAGTAAGGTGCATACGATTAACACACAATAAATAAACAAAAGGGTAATAAAGAAAACTAACCCTTGAAGATCAACTGCAAATGAAACTAAGTGGATAAGTTTCCACCTCTACGAGAGCTCACACAAACACGTCAACAAGTACGCCCGGAATGCTAGCCAAGCTTCACGTGTTTCCCAAACAACCTTTGTTTACCAATACCACCTGAATTAAAACCAAATCCAAGCCCTAAACCTGAACCGAAAACCAGATGATAGAACTAGGGTTTTAACCGAATTCGGTTGTACCGAATTTGGTCAATATGAACCGAAAATCACAAAGCACAAACCCTAGCTATTTCTAAGTGTTGTCACGCCTTGACAACAAGTAAACCAACACTATAAATCTGCTGTAGAACTTGTGGGATCAAATCACACTCGAAAACCCTTAAAAGGATTCACCGAAAATGGGCAGTGTGCTAATAGTGAATCGAAAATCAAAAGAACCTCTAATAGGGTTTTGTTTTCGGCTGATATTAATGGAGAGAGGAGGTGAATGAGTTTTCTGTGTTTGTTGGCTATTTTGGACGATCAAATGAGCTAGGAAAAGGGAGGTTTTATAGCCTCATAAACCTACTCATGATAAGACTAAAAAACCTTGAGTTTTAGCCTTATCGCAACACCAAAACTTATCACAACCTTCCTTCTCTTTATCCACTAGGTCCAACGAACCTAGACACCCTCTAGAACCTTCCCTTATGGCCGGCTAGCTCATTAGGACACAATAAGATTCTTGTCTAGTTGTTTAATGTTCAAATGGTTTACTTTAGAAACTTTTGTGAAGCATTAACGCACTCGAAGTGTTTAACGTGTGTGCCCCCAATAGGCTCACACATTTCTAGTTGTAATGAGTTAATCCAACTACCACATTCCAACAGCTCCCACTTGGGAGTTGGAGTAGCAGATATCACATATACTAACGACGGAAACACCTAGCAACACTCACATTCATTTTTAAAACTAGAAATGTCTGAGATCAAGTTTCACAAACATTCTCAGTAGCATGGTTATGTATCTCTTGCTATAATCATCCATTTGTTCAAATACCGTTAAACCATGGATATGGATCCTAACTCCTTCCATATAGTTTAACCATTTAGATTCTCGTTATAGAACTTAATTCAGATATACCAAATGTAATCAAGAATCATCTTGCATTACCTTTTGGGTTCGGCCGAACAATTATCTGATTAATTCTGTAGAGGCGCCAATGGTATCATTCTGCACATATCAAGTGAAGGAACAAATTCTTTGTTGAATACAAGTGTTGTGAATGCTGTTTCACATCACTTCCAATAATAGTCTTTATAACTACCATTTTTAGGACAGCGTTTGACTTAGAATTAAAAAGTGATATCCACACATACCAGAACTTGTTTGTATTCTCAATTCTAAGGATGACTTAACTAATCATTTTCAAAATTTTACTCATGACAACGGATCCATAAAGTAATTTTCGAAGGTTGGGGTGTCCAATATGCATCCCTTGTGAATAACATATGAGTTTGGTGGGAACCATCCATATATTCAAAGAATATATGTAACACCCTCAAATCTGAGTACGCAGTGGAATGTTGAATATCCGAGGGCGTTACATTTTCGGATCAATAGCACAAGATATGAGAACGACTACTAAACGTGTCGTTTGAAAAAGATACATTGGATTAACAAAATACTTGTTTGTTACATAAGCCCATGGCTTCAAATTGTTCAACAATATAAATAAAGATTCCGGTTTATAACAATTGTCCCCAAAATGTAATAAGACCCCAAATCTTAAGTGTTGACTCTTCAATTATTGACTTCCAATGTATCATCGCACCTCGTGCCTTATTGACCTGAAAAACATGCTTAAAACATCAACATAAAGTTGGTGAATTCATAGGTTTCTAACTTTATGTCACCAAATTCAATAACTTCACGAATGTAGTGAACTTTGGCATGGAAATGTCTAGCACCTTTAGTGATTCCAAATTCATTAGCTATAGTGATTGCTCCAGTATTATCACAATACATAGTTATAGGTTCTTCAATTGTGGGAACAACACTAAGCCTAGAAATGAATTTCCTAACCCAAATGGCTTCCTTAGAAGCATCATAGGCAGCAATATACTCAGCTTATATAGATGAAGTTAACCGAAAATTTGTTTGCTTGCATCTTATCCAATCAACAGCACCTCCATTTAAAACGAACACATATTCAGTCTGAGACTTGAGGTCATCAGCATCCGTTAGATATCCAGCATCAGTGTAGCAAGAAACCCTGAGCTCTTGTTTTATATCATCTCCGTAAACTAGAAACGTGTCCTTAGTATTCCTGAAATACTTAAGAATGTTCTTAACAGTAGTCCAGTGAAGATCACCTAGATTCTGTTGAAACCGGCTTGTTATGTTCTGAGTGAACGCAACATCAGGGCAAGTACATCTCACAGCATACATAAAAGAACCCACAGCCGAGGCATATGGAACATTTTGCATGCGCTTTAATTCAGCAGGTGTTGTAGCACCTTGTGATTTACTCAATCTAAGCTTTTCTTGCATGGGGATACTTTCACGTTTAGAATTCTCCATGTGATATCGCTTTAAGATTTTTTTTGATATAAGCACTTTGACACAAACCAATTAACCGCCGTGATCTATCTCTGTAGATCTTGATTTCAAGAATATATGCAGCTTCATCTAAATCTTTCATAGCAAAACACCTTCCAAGATAGGATTTTACATCTTGTAACATTGGAATGTTGTTTCCTATGATCAATATGTCATCGACGTACAAGATTAGGAAAGTAACATTACTCCTACTAGCTTTTAGATATACACTTGGCTCATCATGATTTTGAGTGAAACCAAATTTCTTTATTTCGTCATCAAATCGTTTATTCCATTGCCTTGATGCTTGCTTAAGCCCATAAATGGAATGCTTCAGCTTGCATACTCGGTTTGGATATTTTGGATTAACAAAACCTTCAGGTTGCTCATGTGACCTTTCAGAAAATGGAGATAATCCATTGAGGAAGCAACTTTTGACATTCATTTGCCAAATCTCATTAGTTCTTAAAAACACGGCTATGGCGAGATAAGAATCTTAATAGCTCTTTTGTCTGGCAACTGGATGCAGAAAGTTTACTCAATAATCAATCCCTGGGATTTGTGTATAGCCCTTCGCCCCAAGACAAGCTTTTATAGGTGTGTACAGCTCCATCCATGCGTGTCTTCTTCTTGAAGAGCCAATTGCTACACATCGGTTTTTCCAGTTAGGAGGAAGATCGACTAGTCCTATACTTCGTTTTTTCATGGATTGCATTTCCTCATTCATTGCATTAGCCACATTTATCGACCTCAGGGTCTAACAATGGCTGCTTTATAGTTTAGGCGGGTCACAAGATCAATTAAATCATGCTCCTCAGCATCGATGTATAAGCACATATGATTTAGGGCATTCCGTGTCCTGTGGACTACGAAATGGGAATGTTATCACTTTTGAGTTCATCTATTTCTAGATATTCCTCTTCACAATGTAAGCTAGTGTCTATAGAAGGAGTGCATATCTTCTTCATTGAATAATTTCAAGATCTTTAAACTCAATTGCTTCTTGAGTTTTATTGACTTTTCTGAGGAATTCAACATTCGGAGCAACAAGTAGTACTTTTGTTCTCGGTGGGTAGTGAAGGAATTTACCCATTGTTTACAATTTGGGTATCCTACAAATATAAACTTAAATAGACTTGGCGGTTCTAACTTGTCCAGATTGGTATAGAGTATCTTCGCTCTTAACAAGTGCCTCACAAACCCAAGACTTTTCAGTAAGACAACTTAGGGGCTTGCCCATGCCATAATTAGTATGGTGTCTTTCAACTTATAGTTGAAACATATTGAGATATGCGTGCTTTGCTGCAGTCTCAGAGCATAATTCCCAAAAGCGACTTTGGGAAGAGTGTATGATTACTCATCTATGGTTCGAAACCATAACTAGTGGGGTCACTTATTTCTCCTCTCCGACACACCATGTGTGTTGTGGCGTTGTAAGGAGGGGTACGATGGGCAATAAATTCCCTGATCCTTTGATGTTCCAAAAAACTCTTGACTCATTACTGCCCCCCATCGATCAAAACAGTTTAGCGTCTTTTATGGTCTTACCGAGTTTGATTTTATACTTCCTTTGAAAACACTTTTGAAAGTTTCAAAACACTTCAGTTTATGCTTTAACAACGTAAACATAACCATAACGACTAAAGTCTTCAGTGAAAGTGACGAAGTAGCTTGCTCCTTGTCTTGACATGATCTTAAATGGGCCACATACATCGATGTGTATTAGTCCAAGTAGATCTTTGACCCTTTTCACTTGATGTGTATAAGGTTTTCTTGCCATCTTTCCAAACATACAAGGGACACATTTTTCAAAATCCCTAAGGTCAGTTGAATTAAGAAGTCCATCATGTTGCAACTTCTCAATGCGTTTCTTGCTAATGTGTCCAAGACGACAATGCCACAAGAGAGCAGAGTCCAAGTCTAACTTGGCTCTTTTGTTTCTTACAACATACATAGAACTATTATTTGCATAAGAATTAGACAAATCAATTTCAAAAATACCAGCCCTCGGGATAACACTAAAAGAAACCATGTTATTCCTAGAAACTTGAATTGTATTATTCACGAAGCAGTTAACAAAACCATCTTCGTACAAACGTGAAACTGAAATTACTCCTCTAGTAATAGAGGGAGCATAATGAAAATTGTTCAAAACAATCTCTAATCCACTCGGGAGACATAAATGAAAAACGCCAATTGCTTCAACACCTTTACGTTGACCATTGCCCACGTACAAGCTAAGAGCCCCCGACTTCAGTTTCCTACTTTCCTTTAGACCCTGCGTTGTATTACAAATATGAGTACCACAACCAGTGTTATAGATCCATGATCTATTAAGGAAAGTATTGAGTTCTATAGTGAAGATACCTGAACTGCTAGCTCCTTGTGATAGGTTCATGTTCTTCAGCAACTCGGCTAAATTTTGAGGATAGTTCCTCTTCCAATGACCTGTATCACCGCATTGATGACAGATTGAGTCCTTAGCAGGATTTTTCTTTTTCAGCGGAGGGGAAATCTTGGGCTTGGGATGATAAGCGCGCTTATACTTTCCATTCCTTTGATTTTTACCCCTAGCACGGAAATGCGGTTTTTGCTTGTTTTTCCTTTTCTGGACTTTCCCTGCTCGAATTACATGAAGTGCAAGAGCATTTTGTTTAGGCTGAGTTTGCTCATGTAGCTTCAGCATGGCATGCAACTCATTAACCATCTTCCCCAAGCCGTGTATTCTGTAATTCTGCACAGTCTGAAAAAGCTCCTGATCTGCTTGCTGGGCAAACAGAGTTTTTAACTCCTGTAACATCTCATAAGCACTAAGGTTTTCCAGATATAGTTGGATCTCTGGTTCCATAGTCATGAGCATGATTCCAGCAATATCTTTTGATCCTTTAACCCATGCAGCATGAGTTGCAAGAGCTTTCGGAGCAACTTGCTGACCAGCTTGAGCTGGGACAGGAGCAGGAGGAATTGGCTGCTTTAGGTAATCCAACTTATCCATAACTGATAGTACAATCCTAAGTTGTCTGTACCAGTCAATAAAGTTGGGTCCAGTCAGTTTTTGTTTCTTAAAGAAACCCCTGAAGACCGAATTGTTAGCTGACGAGGTTGTCATCTACAATTAGAAAAAGTTCAAATATTAGTATTGTCGATAATTAAATTCTTAAAAGAATTAACTATCCAATGAATTACTAATAAGATTAAGATCCAACTTGACCTCCCACTTATTACCGGAGGTCTGACCAACGTGTAAACAAGTGGGGCAAGAGGTAAGTGACGAGCGTTAATTGCATGGGATGCAATTCTTAGATTTATAAGACTAATGACATTAGTAACTCTTATATTAATGCCAAAAGCATATTTGGTCCCATCTTATGCCTCGGGTCCGAGGTCTGACCAGGTAACTCAATTTAAGTCCACCAAAAAAGAACGTGCGAAAATTGACAAAGGTCTGATTAATGGAAAAAATTCGCCATGGGTTGGAAAGGCCCTGAGGTCTGACCAGAGATGACAATCCAAATGCACGTGTTCTAGTTTTGGTTGGCATAGGCTTAAAATTTCATATAAGGGTATACACATAAATGTGACAAAATCGTGTACAAAAAGCATGCAAAACAACTTGTAGCACAAGGTTAAGAAAACATTTCGTTAACCTTTTTGGTATAGACATCATTTTGTCAATTGTTCTCGGTAGCTCCATTTTGGATGCACAAAGAAGCGGAGAAACAGGTCAGCGCGAAGCTTATTAAAAACCTGACTTCTTTTGGGGAACCTTAGTTACGCCCCCTCAACTTCACTTATAGTTTGTTCCTATAATCGGGGTGAGCCGTTGTACTTCCAATTGACTAATGATGCTATTGTATGTTAAGAAACCCCTTTTGTTAAGATTAGTTTTATAGTTGCCAATAAGGCGGAATTTCAAATTGATCAAACCCTATATTGTACTCCTACATGCATTCGAAGACATAAGTAATTCCAATAATTCCCTCATATGCCAAAGCATGTAGTGGGGCGGGATAAGCTTAGAGATCAATTCAACCCTAATATTGTCACACATTAAAGAATAAGACTGTACACAAGCTCGCTACATAATCAAATTTCATAGTTTAATGTCTGTATAAAATTTGTCCAAAAACCCCCGTTTCGCAAATAACACATAACTGGTCACAAAGAGTATGCTTATGTGTGTTAATATTAGACATGTTCAATCCAAGTTTATGTATAAGTATAAGTCCATTTTTAAGAGTTTTATAAAGTCTATTTGCAAATATTAAGCATCACATGGCATATCATATATAAGCAATTAAAACAGACAGAAAGTTAGAGTAGAAGTGAAGACAGACTCTTATTAATGAAAGCAGTAAATCATATAATACCATGAGTTCTCAAAGAGTCTTCCCCAATTGGAGAACCATAAGACTCTCACTAGGTTTTTTGCTAAAGTACCTAGATCGCCACATCCATCATATAGCATGATTGCCTAAGTCTTAAGGTCGAGATAAAACAAGAATAGAATATCATGGCAGCTTAATTAACATTTAATTTTAATCTATTCTTCTTTTTATCAAAATAACATTAGTGTTATTTATGGTGTTTTTTCATTATTATGAATATATTGCATATAATTGCCAAAATTTTCCAATAAAACAATAAATAAACAAGATTTCATGCAGTCCTAGCGTGTTTAATAATGTGTGTAACCCATAAAACACCAAACAAATTAACTTGTGATGCCACTATTAGGATTTGATAACTAGTTAACCATTAACACTACGAGTACGCAACGGATATGGATCAAGTAGAATGTTAAACTGATTAACCACACATAAATAAACAAAAAAGGGAATATAGATAAACTACCCTTGAAGTCAAACGCAAATGGTAATAATGAAACAAAAGTGGTTAAACTACCACTATACGAGGATCACACAAACGCGTCAATAAGTTACGCCCGGGGAATGCTCTAGCTAGCTTCAAGTGTGTCCCAACCAACCCTTTGTTTACATCAACATACACCTGTATTAAATCCAAAAAAAAACATCCAAGCACTAAAAGCTGAAACGAATTACCAGATGATAGAACTAGGGTTTTAACTAAATTCGGTTGTACCGAATTTGGTCAATATGAACTAAAAATCACGAAGGACAAACCCTAGCTATTTCTAAGTGTTGTCATGCGTTGACAACAAGTAAACCAACACTGTAAATCTGTTGTAGAACTTGTGGGATCAAATCACACTCGAGAACCCTTAAAAGGATTCACCAAAAATGGCAGTGTGTAAATAGTGAATCGAAAATCAAAAGAACCTCTAATATGGTTTTGTTTTCGGCTGATATTAATGGAGAGAGGAGGCGAATGAGTTTTTTTGTTGGTTATTTTGGACGATCAAATGAGCTAGGAAAAGGGAGGTTTTATAGCCTCATAAACCTACTCATGATAAGACTAAAAAACCTTGAGTTTTAGCCTTATCACAACACCAAAACTTATCACAACCTTCCTTCTCTTTATCCATTAGGTCCAACGAACCTAGACACCCTCTAGAACCTTCCCTTATGGCCGGCTAGCTCATTAGGACACAATAAGATTCTTGTCTAGTCGTTTAATGTTCAAATGGTTTACTTTAGAAACTTTCGTGAAGCATTAACGCACTCTAAGTGTTTAACGTGTGTGCCCTCAATAGGCTCACACATTTCTAGTTGTAATGAGCTAATCCAACTACCACATTCCAACAGAAGCTTCATTTTTTATTCTCAACATCATCATTCTCAACAATTTCCTCAATAAGGACACCCTTTCCCTTAGCCAAACTAACTTCCATCATTTGCTTTTCAACTAATTAAACACCATTCTCAACGTACACCTCGATCTCTTTATCTCTAGGTACATGCCATAACTGACTAAACACATCTTCGTAAGATATTAGTGGTGCCAATCCTTCATCCAATGATTTCCTAGGTATCCTAAAATGGGAGAACAAAATCCTGCCATCCTTGCAACCTAAGTCGTCTGACAATGAATCATACTCATTTATCCCATCCTTGAAACCTATGTCCTCTCACAATGAATCATACTCGTTTATAAAAAACAAATCACTATCGACTAAGTCATACCAATCTACTACTGCATTAGTGTATCTCCTATCCGGTGGTGAGGTAAAATATCCACTGTGATGGACCTTTAATGTAAAGAAGTTATCATATGATTCTTTATAAAAACATACAAAATCAAATTTTACTCGTACTATGCATGTTCATAACATGAAATCGACCCAAAATTATCAAATAAATTAAAAAGTTAAGGAAGCTTACCATAAACGACACCTAAATGTGGGATCGGGGTACTTTTTGCTCGATTCTGACAAAATGCACCATAAAAAAATGAACTACTAAGCTTCAAGCTTGATTCTTGTGAGAATGCAATTTCTCTTTATGGAATAAATTACAAGTGAGAAACAACCATAAATGAAATATTGCTCCCTCGGTTTATGGGGGTTTGAAGTGATGGAAAGTTACTGTAGACTAGCCGGTGTGAAATGACGATTTTGCCCATCAAACGCCGATCACGTGCAAGATTTTTAGTCTAGATAACGACCGTTTGCCAAAAAAGGACCAATGGTAAGAATTTGGGGACTTTGGGGACTATGAAAGCACGGAAATAATAAATGTGTAAAAAAGTGAGAATTGGCCACACTTGAGGGACCAATGGTGCACTTTAGTCTTACACAAAGTTTAACTTTGATACCTTGAAGTTAAATTGATCTGATGTATTATAGATTAATTTGGTGTTGTACATGTAACTAGAAACAGCGCAAGGGAGTACAAAAGTCAATTATGAAAACTAATGGACTCGATCTAACAATACTATTTTCCATAAAAGAATAACAATACTGGAACATCGAAGATATGCAAATATTCGAAGTCTTTCCTACAAAAACAAAAAACAGAAGAACCGGGCGGAGCTAGTAGGGGGACTAGTGAGTGCTGAGTCACCCCTAATGAGCCTATTTATTCATTAATCATCTATATTACTAGCCGCTTTTCTACTAATTTTTTACATTGAGCCCCCCCCCTAACATTATGTGACTTTCTGCGTTAAGCACGATCAACCCCCTCATTAAATGAAAATCATGCGCTCCGCCACTAGCTAACAACGCATAGAAGACGAAACTAGCACCCAAAGAAATTGAAACACCGTTTCCTGTATCTTCAGAGTGAGATCATCCTTGACATTCTCAGATAGGCTCCCTGTTGAAAGCTCGCTGTTTCGTTTTAGTCAGTTTGCCAAATTTATGGCACTCGTTAATATTGGATCCTTGTTTTATTAATCTCATATTAGTTTGTCAACATGACAACATTATCTTTACACACATCGACTAATTAACAACAGTATTGGAGATAGTTATGTGAGTAGCTGTCCTCTTAATAAAGTGTTGTGTGAGAGATTTGTTAATGAGTTGACCCTTGTTTTCGCTTTGGAACTTAATCGTAAGCCTAATCTTCGAGTCTTTGGTCTTGTAATGGATTGTAAGTATTCTGGACTACAAAACTCTGTTTATTTACAACCTAGTACTAGATTATTGAGCGAGTTATATAAAGCCCCGTTTCGGTCGCTTATGGTTTTGGCTACGATGAGTCTACTGCATGATTTACAAAGTTGTTGTAATAACGGAGGTAAAACAGTGGTGATTTTCTCTTCGAAAACTGGATACATGGAAAAAAATAGTAATTTTTCCTTATGAATCGGTGTATCACTAGTGTACGTGGTTGTCGATTTTCATGAATTGTGGTAAGTTTTCAAATGGAGCTCTTCTTTGGCATGTAGTAATCAAAGGATTTTTTCGGTCGCTGAATTCCGTTTGACGGATTGTTTCTCTTGATTTGGCAAGGAAAATTATGGTGAAGTTTTGCAACGGTGTATGTTAAAGGTAAAACGATTTGACACTGGGGCTTTGGGACACTGTTTGACGTATCAATGTAGTTATCTTTCTGATCGTGTGGATTTATTGGGTGATGTAGGTTTATGGAGTGAAAGCTCTGGCACTAAACTGGCCTTCCCTCCGTTATCTTTTGAATATGGGATGTTTCATCAGTTAGTTGCGCCTTTATGTATCTCAAATGATGGGAAAGTGATTTTGCAATATCGGTCGAAATTGGTTGTCTATGATACCCACAATAGTTCATCCACTAAGATATGTCGGAAATTTGATGGATTGAATGAAATATGTATTTTTGTTGAGAATTTGGTTTCACCATGTGCCCCGGTGATGCCGACCAATTGAGGAGTTGACGTACAAGTTCATGCAATAGATGGATGGGAGCGGGCCAAGTGAAAACGCTCTAATTTGAAACGCTGCCCAGTTAGTGTTTTCCTGTTTTATTACAATTCAGTTACAAGTCACTGGAAATCCTCTTTAGCTGTCATATTGCGTAATTCTATTAACTTAGAACTGCCCTTTATAGACTTGGTTTCCCTCAAACTTGTGTTGTTCCTTGACCATCTGTCGGGTACATTAGCTAATACTCCGTAATGAAACTGATCAAATGGGTTAAAACTTTCCCACAATATAACCCAATTTGTTAAAAATACCTTTAAAAATAATGGCAAAATCTGTGAATATGAACTTTTTTACCTGGCTGCCTGACCCACCCATTTTTATAGGCAACTGAAGCTGGTCACAAATTCTGATCAAGGAAAGGATTATGCAGTTGAAATAAATGGATTAAATGCATGTACTAAATTACATCATGGTAGGTGATGTACCAATTTTGATCAAGGAAAGGAAATGTGTGTGTAATGAAACAAATTTGATTACATTCGTCACTTTGACAATCCTCGAAAAAACGTCATTCTTTTTCCGCTTCGCTTTGAGGGATGCGATTACTTTTTGAACCCTTAAGCTCAATCGAAGCTCTACTATTGCTCTCTAAACTTCAAAGAAACAATATAAAAACATAAAAGTTATTTTGAAACATTGTTGATATCGCTATCAACCATAACAGTGCCTTTGATAGATAGGAGGTTCCTTATGAAACTACAAATTACTACTGTTGGATCGCCATTCGGCTAATCTCTACTCGAGTTGAACCAAATGATATAACTTTTTTGGTCCAACATAATTTCTGATTTGGTAAAGGTTCTTAAAAGTCAACTGCATAATCCTTTTACGCTT
>BQNB010184667.1:0-12288 GCA_026074375.1 Tanacetum coccineum
TTCATATCTTTGACCAAATCTTCTAAAATCCTCCATCTTTGTAGAATTCCAATCTTGACGACTTTGATCCTTTTGTTTCATTGTTTTGTTTCATTGTTTTGTATCATTGTTTTGTATCATCAAATCAATATAATTCCCAACAATTATCGTTATTATCTTTATATGAATGAGTCTTTAGAATTCCTTCGGTTCGTAATTTGTTCATTTGATTATTTCCAAATGTGTATCCGACATGGCGTGCGTCTCTTTTAACAAGTAATACCTCCGTACGAATCATTCTATGTCTTATCTTTTCGAATATTTATCATTTTTGCTTTTGTCCAATTGGTCGAAAATCGTTGTTTTTAGTTATTTACGAGTTGTGCTTTGAATAATTATCCGTAAAGCGTTTTAAGAAATTTAAAATTTCATGTTTTCACTCCGGAAGTCAATTTATTGTTATTTTAGTATTTTATGATTTTTCTCGCGTTTGGCCGAAGCCGTGTCAAAAATAGTACTTTAACACTTTTGTGTTTTAAATGAAATATTGTGGTATAAATGTTTTAGAAAAATAAAAATATAAATATAAAATAAACAAAACATAAAAACCAAACATCCATTTTTCTTCTAATTAACTTCTACTAAACTAGAAAACAAACACTCCCTTATTACCTTTACTCTTACTATATTCTAAAACAAACACCCCCTTAGGAACTTAACTAGTCATGTTTGACCACCTATATATGTGTTTGACCCCTTTCATTCACACACATACAACAAATAAAAAAACAACGGCACTCTCTTCCTCTCCCTTTCTGTTCGACGCACACAACCACAAAACCACCAAAAATCATCATCAAACTTTACCAAATCAATACCTATTAATCCCAAATCACTCCTATATTAATTCTCATCATCCCATATCACATTAAATCAATCATGCATGATTGATTGTGAAATTCTTGATTTTTATTAATTTTCGATTTCAAGGGTTTTGATCTAATTGAGGGTAATTGGAGTTGCAATGGTGTAATAATAAGTGGGTAAATAAATTGTGGTGCAAATTGTTTTGGGGATCGTGAGTGGATCGGCCAACAATCAAAACCCACAAGGGTTGATTGTTTTGATCATCTAGCTATCTTGTTGTATTTTGTAAGTAATCTATTTAGTTTTTGTATTGATTTGGTTATATATTACTTGCATGTGTTAATTCTATATTAGAGAATCCATGAGTTATATTACATGTTGATAATTTGAGGTGTTATTGGACGGAGATAGGTTAGAATAGGCATGTGTTGAAGTTTTGGTGAAGTGAAATTGGTGTTTGGTAGAGTTTCGGGTTAGACGAATTAATGCAGAAAATCGGACAGCCATATTCGGGCATCATAAATATTTTTAATCTGGTTTTGGGCTTTAGATTATGATACGGTTCGTTCTTGCAGTCGTTTCGATATAAAATTCGGCTTCTAACTCTTAAAAACGAGCGTCTGACGGCCATTTTAAGTTGGGAAAACTTATAAGAGCTCCAATCAGCTCATGAACAAAAGTTAATTTTTTGCAGATTTTTGTAAAGGCATTTTTGTCATTTTCTGTCCAGTTTTGGATCTCGGGTAAAACTAAAAAGTTGTTTAAAATGCCGTTTTACCTTTCCGCAAGGATATCTAATTCCAAAAACACATGTTACCGAATCAAAAAGCTTAGGATTAAACACTACATTATTTTAAGAAAAGTTGATTTTCTGCAGAAACTTGCAGGGGCATTTTGGTCATTTTCTGTTGGGTTTCGGGTCTCGACTAAAACTAAAAAGTTTTCCGAAACGTCGTTTTACATTAAATTGCTTTAGAGTCCGAGTCGTGAAAATGTGATTTAGCGGGTCGTTTTGGACGGGTCTGATTTACGAAAATATATATAATAAAAAGTCAAACTTGGCGAAATTCTTTTAATGGTCAATTAGCGTTATGGAGAATGATTAAGGCGTAAAATATTTAACTACAACTGAAATTTCAACTAATAAGTTAGTCTTTTGCTTTTGTTCACGTCTAGATGTCTTAATCTTGATAATGGGTCAAAATGAGTACTTTTCATTAAAAATTACATATTAGTCGGAATGAGTTAAAATAGAGTTAAACTTAAGGCGAAACATTTAAGTGGGTATAAATAAGTAAGTTTGGCGCGCTCATGGATTCTACGATATAAGATTTCATATATGTCGGAATATATTTATTTTACATACTTATGCATTTTATGCATTTTTTTATAAATATATTCTTATACGCGCACCATTATTATAGGTCGCGGGTGAGACGTTGTCGCCGTTCTCTCATTGTTGAGTTTCTTGTTCGATACTTCCATATAAGGTGAGTTCATAGCCTCACCTTTTCTCTTTTAATGGTTTTCATAAACTGTTTCCGGGGTGAGAATGCATGCTCGTTTACTAAGTAAACTTATTGATTTCTACTACTTAAGCGTTACGTGACTATCTTTACAAAAGCTTTTACTTGCTTACTACATGACTTCTAAAACATGTGTGATACATGGCTGTTTCTTATGAACTTCTTATATATGAAAACCTGTGGGTTTTGAATCACATTACTTGATTTTACTTTGACACAAGTGTTTTCAATTGTAAGCTATTCCAGTTCATATTATTGCCTAAGTTCCATTTGCCATTAAGTCCCATTTTTATTTCATGAACCGTTAGTTACTAGTGTGTCAAACGCATTGAGTGTTGTGGATAGATCTATCGGGATTGACAATCCCCGTCTGGGCTGTGGTTTCTAGATAACCATTGACGCATTTAACATTTGAGGTATTTCATAGGATGTTTGGTAGCATGTGTATCTGTTTTAGGGCACAAACCTCGAGTACTGGTTTGATTACATTTCATTAAGTGTTAAGGTTCGGTGTCATGAGCTTAGGGCAATAATGTATATTTCCTTTAGACTTGGTGAATTTGTTTCTCTTGTCTACATTACTTTAGTCTTGTGGTCCACTACTAAACATTACTTGATTTATTTAATCACTATTTGGATTTCGAAACTAATACTTATAAATGTTGCAACGCTTATTTTCTTACTGAAATATTTCTTAAGTTATTTCAATACTACTTTTACTCAAACCTATGTATTCACCAACATATTGTTGACGTTTTTGCATGTATTTTCTCAGGTTGTTATATTGCTAGCTGAGCATTGGGAGCACTCGAGTAGCGCAGATATAAATATTTCTGAAGGCTTTATAATTTAAGTACCATTCGACAAATATTTTGACAATGTTTTCTATTACATTTCAAATGGGACTGATATTTTATAAAAATTATCGAATGGTTTGACTTTTCAAAACGTCTCACTTAGAGTCGTTTTCTGTAACTTGTACTTTGTGCTATGAAGTAGCACTGGGTATTCCGTTGCGTTATGATTTTTAGGGGTGTTACAAGTTCAAGGCTTCTTGTCCCCGACTTTCTTTAGTCTCTGATGAAGAACCTTGAAGATGACCATCTTGGGGTGTGCTGACTTTGTTTCAGAGCTCGTTTCAAACTGTGGTGATACTGATAAATACAAACAACCTAAATACATAATAATTCCAGAACACTTGTTCACTCCATGTATGATTTAAATTGGTTTCACACAACAATTAAACCCTGAAACCATCTCATCCTTTCTTAAAACCTCATATACCCAAGACAACAGACAATGATGGCAATGATACTCACTGAAGATGCATTCGCTGTGAGATGCATTCGCTGAGTGCTCTGCCCCTTTTCCACTAATTATTTAATCAGCGTCAACACCAGCTTCATCATTACACGCTTCATCATTACACATTCACCAACTTCTTTACCCACCTAACGACTCATACTCGTTCTTCCTTGAGATGGATTTTTTGTTGTTTTTTTGTGAGTGTTGAATCTGGGTATTGATTTTGGTGTGTCGTGGGTTTCTTTTATTTGTGTTTGTTTTGTGTTGTGAGAGGTGATTTTGTAGTGGTGGGGTGTTTTTGTTTGTGTGGTGATTTTGTAATGTGATGACAAGTTTAGCATTGAAGTTCTTATTAGTGTGTCTTTCTCCCCCTCAAAAAGTGCATTCGGAGAAGCAATTTTTGAAGGCATTACACAGATATTTTTCACTATTTTTAAGGATTGAATCCCTTGATCGAATTGCTTCGATACTAAGGTTTGATCCTTAGTTTTTTTGTAAGTGTTTGAATACCCATGTTTGGCCTCAAGTTGAAACCTTGTGGCTTGACCAACTTAGTTGGCACTATAGTTTTTGGCAAACTATCAGCCATCAACGGATTTGTTGATTCTTTACCGGTAGCCGTTTGCTCCGGAATAGCCAATTCTTTCTTGCTATTTAGGCATGGTGAATTGATTACCATTTTTGGTGCGGTGGTTAAACCGACACTCATGAACTTTCAGCACTATGGCTATCCCGTGGATCTGTGATGCTTTAGCCGTAAGGCAATGAGATTCTTCCTTTTTTATGTTCCGATCTTACTCGGATTGGTCTAAGCTTTAAAAACTCTTTTAACTCGTATTCCACATTAACTCTTCGAATCACGTTCCCATTTAACTCATGTCACTCCGAGCACCTCATTTTTCAAGTCATCGACCACGTTCAGTTATTAAAATTAAGTATGTGAAAGTATCAGGGGTTCGCTAACCTTGGGGTGTGCTGATTGGGGGTTCGCTGACTTTGTTTCAGCAGATTATTCCGACGAGTATTAGCTTCAACTTCACGTTCATTTCAGGTATTAGCGGGTAGAGTTTCAAGTTAGTTCAGGACTAGGACTGATTCTTATCAGCTTCTCTTGTAAACTTTTAAACTGAACCGCATTCTCTGAGTTGCATTCCTAATATTCAGCTTTGCTTGAACAACTTAGGTTCAGTGGTGACGGGGTTCAGCTTCAGAGACCTTGGGTCAGCGGGTAACTTCAATCAGGTGACATATCTCAGCTAGCTTATCTCAGGCTAAGCCTGAAACTATGAACGACACCCCTATGCAATCAATTTTATACCCATGTTCACGGAAAACTCTATCTTTCATTGCCGTGGTACCTCAGAGGGCTCGTAAGCTTAGCGGGTTCTGGAAAAAATTCAGAGGTTCGGCTGACCAGCTAAGTTCAGCCGGTTGACCTTGGCGTGTTTGGTGACTTTGGTTCAGTGACCTGGTTTTTGGTTCAGGAATGTGTCATTTAGCGGGTTGGTTGAGGTTCATTCAGGTAGGTATGTGTCAGTGGGTGTCTTCAATGGATGAGGTTCATCTTGTTTTTCAGGGGTTCAAACATTGTGGTGATCAGTCACACAGGTTTTTATATTCACTGATAAATACACACTCCCAACAAATAGCAATCCCAACAATAAATCTCACACATTTGATGAAGATTTTTGTTCCTCGATCGATTGATCAAAACTATTCCACTGATACACCATTTATCATCCCTGAGTTTACACCTTTAGCAACATCAATTATCAGCCCCATTAACATCAGCCTACTCTAAAATCAGTTGCATCGAACACAGCTAACCATTCCCACATAAACAGACTAACACTTGGTCAACCCGTGTCCATTTAAATCAGCTCCTCAACAACATTCCGAAACTAATTCTTATCTCACTTACTACTACCCCGCTCCATCACCTATGCAAACCAGATTGACAAACACACCCGCTGTAGTCGATTGGATTTGTTGCGTGAATTGGTTTCTTGTGAACGGATTTGATGGGTTTGAGATTCTTGGTGATGAATTAGTTCTTGGATAAGTGATTATTTTTATGTTGGGTGTCGTGAGTTTTGTGTAAATGAATGGATTTTTTTGTTTGTTTTGGTTGTGAGAGTGAGAGGGTTATGTTTTGTTTTGTGTTATGAGAGTGAGAGGGTTATGTTTTGCATCAGCTAAGCGTATTCTTTGATAAGATGGGTATCTTTGATAAGCGTGTTCTCTCCCCCTCAAAAGTTGCAATACAAGCATCTTTTGATCGTTAGAATACTCTCTGGAAGACACCCCTTTGTTGTTTACCAGACCTTCACTTTTCAATGAAGGCTGAACAAACACCCTCTGATTTTTAATCAGTTTCACTTGTAACTCAGCAAACCAATTCAGTACCACAGCTTCTTAAGCCGAAAACCCAAAACGCCAGTCATTCAGTGGTAAGTATTTACTGATAAATTTTTATCAGTTCCGATTTTTTACTCTAAACGAGCCCAACTTATCATTCACTGAAATAACGAACAAATCAACCAGCTTCAATATATTGTGTACACCCACTAAGGTTTACACAACCATAAAACTTCTTTTGAAGTTTCTATAAAACTCACCCACTGATATATATTTCGAAACTCTGATTCATAGACCCACTTTGGTTTAGCCTGTATCTATCTCCTAAACAACCGTGACCCTCTGATTCTTTCAACCCCTTCAGATATAAGTTCCAAATTCTAACAATTCCTATACCATTCAATACCTATTTTAACCAACATTCCTAGACTCAGAGGTCTGGTTCAAATTCAGCTACCACGAGTCAGATACCTGGTTTGGTTTAGCTGACTATGAGTACTGCTGACTTGGGTTTAGTAAGTTCAGCGGGTTTAGCTGTTGAGAGGGTTTAGTGGTTTAATTGAGGATTAAGGGAGTTTAACGGGTTTTTGGTACAAGGGTTTCTTAGTTTCAGATCTCTGATATTCAAACATATCAGCTACAATCAGCCCCCCTTTTCTTCAATCAGCCCCCTTCAATCAGTGAGTAACCTTGGGTTAGATTCAGAGGGTCGTTTCAAGATGTTTTCTTATTGATCTCTCTTATTCACAACCAAAGTGATTTTCATATCAGTCCCTCTCCCACTCTCTCACTGATTTTCTACTTACAACCCCTCATTTGCACTTTCAAGTCAGGCTTAGAGGGTTCATCGGTTCAGAGGGTTAATCGGTTCAGAGGGTTCCTACATTCAGTGACTCGTATACCATTCCAGTTCCTTAAGTCACTGATGAACTTTTGAAATTTCATAGCCTATATCATCTATTTGTCAAACCCAGCTTATAATGAAACAACCCGACACTCAATACCCCATTTTAATAGCTAAACATTAGGCCCTTAATACCCTGACCGAAAGATAAGTTCATGCTTTTATCTTACATACCTGTTCAGGCTGCCCGAACCAATTAATGAAGCACCCTGATATTTCTTCTTACTTCAAACACTAGCTACTTCTAATCACACCCACCGTTTTACTCGTTTCATTGAATAGCCACAGCTGACTTATATTATCAATTACTCATATCAGCGGTTGAAGTTAGAGGTTATGTGTTCAGGGTCAGCGGGTTGGTCCACTTTAGCGACCAGGTTGAGCGTGTTCAGCGACCTTGGGTCAAAGGTCAGCGAACCTTAGGTCAGAGGGGGGAAGTATGGGTCAGCGACCTGATTGACATAAGTCAGAGGGTATTTCAGAGGGTTTTCACAGCTAATCAAATGTATACCCATTTAAAACACTAACTCTTTCAGTTTTCAGCCCGCAAATGAATACAACAATCTCTGAGTTGTATTTACAGATTTTATCAGCTCCACCAGCTTATCTTTAATACAAAACAACAAAGCCACCCCTGAGTGACTCGTTTGAGCTGAGCCCGTACCCATCTAACTGATAAGTTTAATCAGACCTCAACGTCCCACCCTCATTGACATATACTCATTGAAACCCACTAACAAAAAAGGCTGACCTGATTCAGCACAGCCCGACACACTTATCTGTTTCACCTCTTCGAATCTGCGTCCCAAACATTTCATTATTTTTCTAAAAATGCAATTGCTGAAAAATGCATCATTTCAAATCTGTCAACGACCTGGGAATTCAGTCAGTGACTAGGTTTAACTAGTTTAGTGGGTTCGGATACAGGTTCAGCGAGTAGCATTAAGACTCGGATGGTCAATTCAATTCAGTGGGTGAGTTAAATCAGCGACCCGTGGTTTCGCCTGACTAGGTATTCGCTGACCAGCGGGTTGGGTTCATGTTCAGGTAGAGGATTCAGAGACCTAGGGATCATCTTTCTAGGGTTCAGATATCGTGAAATACACTAGTGTGTTCACAAATAAGTGAAATTAATCAGTGGCCCAATTTTTTTGCAACTAATTAATTCCATCCCAAAAACTTAGTCGCCTCTATGTTTTACAAACACCAGCAACCCTTTTCTTTTTGTCAAGCCAACCTTAACAATTAAACCCACTACTATTAACATCTTCAACAACCTATGATCAGTTCGTATCCATCTCCAAACCAATTTACACGCCATTAACATTAAACCAACAACAAAAATTCCCACTAAAATTAGAGCCGCAAATGATTACCTTCATCCTTATCTCTTTTTCAGTGGCTCCTTACCTAATTCTTCATACCCTTGTTACACGTTTGCAACAAGAATTTTACAAATCGGTGTCCACAGCTGTCTTGGTATAGGATGTGTTTTTTGAGATGATTTGTTGTTGTTGCCATGATTTTTGAGAGACGAAGGTGTGGTCAAGATCAACTCGGATCTGGTTTGAGTGACAAACGGATCTAGGTTAAGTGATTTGTTGGTTTATGTTTGTGTTTGGTTTTTTTTAGTGGAAGATTTAAGCTGAGTTGGTAGGGATGATGATGATTTTGGATCTGGTGAATGTGATAGGTTTTTTTTTGGTTTTTTTTGGGGATAAGTGGGTGACGTGGTGTGTTTTGAGTGGATGTGGGGTAATTATGGATAAGATGTGTGTGGTGGGTAGTGGATAGCATTTATCAATATCTGTGTGTTTATCTCCCCCTCAAAAAGTGCACAATCAGCAGCAGTTTTTGAAGAACACACAATATTGTCATGCTTATGTTATTAGCAGCTATTTTCGAACGGATCAAGGTTATGAGATTAACCCACCCGCTCTGATATCACTTGTTGGTCCTTGACAATCGTGTAATATCTGATCATATCACCACGAGACCTATTTGGCTAACTAATAACACAATTTGTACTTTTCAATGCTTTATAAATCTTATTAGAATGAATCTATGATTTACAAGTGCACCAGGTTGTTTGCGGACCAACAACCAGGATATTGAATGACAAACTATACTCCCATTGTTCATAGTTTTGCTCATGAACCAATGGGAAGAGAATCCTACCACTAAGATATTACATTGTGTGTTTTCTGTGTGTAAGAATTCTTAACCTATCTCTATTACAAGTGAACATATATATAGTGGGAAAGTGAAGCTTCCATGTGAAGCTTCATTAAAGTCAAGGTAACCACTCTTGTCTTTTCTTGTCTTCCTTTAAGCAACCTTCAATAAAGTACAAGCCCCCACTTGTACCTTTTGTCTTCTACTGTTTTTTGCTAAAAGTAAGTTCCCGCCAATATGTTCAGACTTTATTCAGAGATGGTCTTCGGGAGTCAGTAAGCCATTTGCCAATACTCACTGACTCCATCATCCCGATCTTGGTTCTTTCTTCACTCGCTGAGGTCCGCCTCAGATCATGATGAGTCTTCTTCTAGACTTTGAAGAACATCTTGAGGATGACTCGCTGAACTTATTCAAGTTCAGCAACTTGTTTTCTACTTAGGATATATTTCATACAAATCATGTACAAGGGACAATTAGGCTCTGAATTGGCCCAACAATAAGTTCACTTAACTCCATATGATTGATTTAAAATTCAACCACCAAAGTTTTATTAATTACCTAATCTTTTTTTATGTTTTTTTTCGCAAATTTGACATCTATATTTTTATGTATTTTTTTTCCATCAAATTTCTCTACTATTTTTTTCAATTTTGACTAAAATTGATTTAATTTTGACTTTTTTAGCCAATCAGATAGCACGATTTTGCTTATGTGTCAAAATCAAGCGACCTGATTGGTCAAATTTTTTTCTATAAGATTGAATCTCATAAAAAAACTTTGAAATAATGTAATTCTTTTATTATATAAAATATTCTTACTATTTTTTATGAACCACTTACTTAAACGCACATCATTAGAGCACAAGGTACAATGGAGTCGTCGTGCTCATGCGGTGGGAAAAAGTGATGCCACGTCATCACTTTTTCCTATAGCGCCAGAATTCTCCACAACACCAAAAACTCTCTCTCTGTTTAACACCACATTTTTGGTGTTATGGTGACCCCACCTTTTTTTTCTTTTTTTCTTTAAATTCGATAAAAACAATATATTGTATTAAACTAAATTTAAAATTTCATTAAAGGCTAATAATGTAATAAGTTTAATGCAATGACTAAATGTTAAACACTAAATATATAAGGACTAAATGTGTAAAAAAACTTGCAACAAGTCTTCTTCCTCGCATCTTCTTCCTCTTGTTTCACCACCTGAAAACAAGAAAAAAAACCATTAAACCCAACTACACACAAACACCAGTTCTACAAACTCAAAACACAAACACAGATACACAAACACCAGTTCTACGAAAAAGAAGAAAGAAAAAAATAACAAACACGAAAAACGCGAGAAACGGTCTGGTGTCTCGGCTCGTCGTGCAGCCTTTTTTGGACCATTTGGGCTGGCTACTACGGCTTGAGACACCAAAACCGCGATTGGTATGGTTGTGGCATTTTTTCCGGTGTTGGGGGCCCGTTTTTTGGGGAAAAAAAACGCAACCCACGTCGCACGTACCTGTGGTTCTATGCAAGAGGAAAAAATCCCTTAAGGGTTTCAGGAAAATATTTAATTGTACCATCGATGGAGAGATATAAAGTGTAATGATGGAGCTTATTTTTTAGTTTAATTTTCTTTTGTTGAACGAGATTTTTTATCGGCGCTATATTGTGGGCGCAGAGTTCTCAGTTTCATGATTGTTTTGATAAATATTTATTTCACAAAAAATAAAGTTTAGAAATGATTTTGCCATGATCGAGTAAGTTGAGAGCCAATTATATACATTTTCGTTATATGGTTGGTCTTTAGGGATGGATTTCATACATGGTTGATTTTTTAAAGAAAGGTAGTTTGAAGGGTTTTTTTGTAAATTTATTTTACACGTTTGTTCTCTAAAAACTGATTCATATTATATCGTTAGTCCTCGACTCCTTGAGAACCTAAAATGAAACAACTATGCAATGCGTGGTACTATTAGTGTATATTCCTAGAAATAGACATAAAAGCATTTGGTCCTGAAATATGATTTCTGTTTATAGTTGGTCGCTAAGGACGTAGTCTTGCAATGAACTTAAACTCAGTGGCTGTTTTATGTAATTTTTTTAAAAAAGAAACATTTTACTTGTGAACATTACAGTTTATTGAAAGTTGTTTACATTTAACATTTGGCTTTCGCAGTAAAGTTTTTATGAAATGATGCAAAGTTTCATTAGTTAGCATATCGGTAGAATGACTTTGAATGTGTTGTTCTCTTTTTGTTGTACCTTGGTGGTGTTTTGGCATGTCTTTACATTTAAAGCACTAAAAATCAAGCCTAGTTACAATATTAATATAAAAAGTTAGGGTTTAGACACAAACAAAAGGATTAGTGCATGCCGTGTTAATAAAAATGGAATTACTAAGCTAATTAATGGGGTGATGGTAACACGAACTCTTTCATAAAACCGTGAGGGTCTGACTCAACAAAAAAATATTTTTCTTACAAGTTACAACAGACTCTGTTGAACAGAGCATTTTTATAAAATTGCACCAGCAAGTTGCAAAATGCAAGAGAGGAATATATAGTGACCATTTCGTTGATAAGAATATCCAATCTAGTTCAAGCCATGTAATTGATGTATCTTTCCCTCTATTTGAAATCTATAGAAGCCGTATCACGTCTGAGTTTCTTGATATATAGTATGAGCTCATTCAGATCATGCACCTTGATATCTATCTGTGATGTTGAAATGTGAGAAGTGAGAACAAGTGTGAATCTGACTAGAGTAGAGAATTCAAAGTCATCCAATGCTCACGATATAAAGATGCTTCCGCTACCCGAAAATTCGCAAAAAGATTTAATTTTGTCTCCTGATTGTTGCTAAACCGGGCTTCGTGTAGAGTTTAAATCAGTTCTCCCTTGTCTAGAGATGCAAATAAATCGGTTAAAACCGGTTTTCGGTTATTAGAAAACCGGTTTTAAAAAAACCGGTTTTTCTAATAACCGGTTTCGGTTTTATCGGTTTTTTTGAAATCGGTTTTTTTCGGTTATAAATGTTCGGAATCGGTTTTTTTCGGTTATAAATTTTCGGAATCGGTTTTTTTCGGTTATAAATGTTCCGAATCGGTTTTTATACCGGTTCGGTTTTTTTCGGAATATAAAACTTCGAACATTTATTTAATAAACTTGTTAATTATCAA
>BQNB010184668.1:0-12288 GCA_026074375.1 Tanacetum coccineum
AGAGCCAAAACAAAAAATAGTGGTATTTGCTAGCAACAACATAATGGAGGCAATCAATCAATATAGATTGATCCGAAATCTGATTCAAATCCAACATAGCACCCATAGGTACATAATAAATGTATTGAATCGATTCTTTTTAATGAATAGATATTTTGCTTCATAGGTTGTTTCGTATTTGCATAGAGGTAGTTGTTTCTTGAGATTGACATGTCAATCTTATGTTGTTTGGTTTAAGCACCAATGGTGCGTTCATGTTCTGCCTGGTAATGGGCTGTGATGTAGGATCTCACCTACATCCTTTGTACTTCAACGTTTTTTTGGTGTAATATATTTTATCGGAGAAACCCTTTACCCAAAAAAAGACCACATCATTATTACATAAACGCGAGCCAAGAGAATTAAGCAAAGTAACAATGAACTCGATTTTTTGAAAGTACGCTTTAGTCGTACGACCACTAAGTTGTATGACATGAAATTCACCTTTTAAAGCAATGACACGTGTCCTTTTATTATCGAGAAATATATTTTCAAGAAGATCTCAATCATCTTTAGCAAACTTGAGATTAGACGTGACGAGCTTACTAGGTGATAGGTTAGTTGGCCCAAGCCCGACTTATGGGTTGGGTCCACTAGGGTTTGCTTATGTCTTTGTACTCTATATATTATAAATGATTAATAAAGATTAACCTACGTGGTTTATTCATTGTCTAACATGGTATCGAGCCTCCCTTCTTCGATCCTAGTATAATGTCAGAGGCCAACCGGTTTTTCTTTCTCCATTTGATTTGAAAATTTTAGAACCGTGGGAATAAGGAAGAGTTGGTAGGCATAGTTCAATAAATTACTCAATCTCAAAGCATCTTCTCGTATAGTTTTTTTTTCTCTTTTTTTATGTTAAAAAAAGTTATAGTTGTTTGTTTATTTTATTTTTATTTGTGTTGGTGATTTGTGCTAAAGTCACAGATTCACACGATTGTTATTTGTATTGGTGATTTGTGCTAAAGTCACAGATCCACACGATTGTTATTTGTGTTGGTGATTTGTGTTAAGATCACAAATCCACATAATTGTTATTTGTGTTGGTGATTTATGCTAGGTCACAAATCCACACGATTGTTAGGATACTTTGGGTTATCCTTTATGTTTCGGGATACTTGAGTTATCTCTTATAAAAAATCACAATCATCACATAGTTTGTGTGTTGCATCTCCGTTTCTCTATCCGCTGTTAGATCTCGTCAATAAAATAGTTATATCATTAATGTTTTATGTTTATCTTCAGTCCGAGCTTTCGTGATTTCACCGCTCGGATTGTGGGGGAGTACTAGGTGATAGGTTAGTTGGCCCAAGCCCGACTTGTGGGTTGGGTCCATTAGGGTTTGCTTATGTCTTTGTACTCTATATATTATAGATGATTAATAAAGATTAAGCTACGAGGTTTATTCATTGTCTTTGATTGTTTACATAAGAAAGAAAACTTGAGATTAGCCGTGACTAGCTACCCTGAAAGGTCAGAGAGGGTTAGAAAAATTCAAGATTTAACAATGGAGTCTGCTTTACGCCATTCAGCAGTTGGAGTCAAACTTGTTGCACTAGAAGACGTACCCGTGATGTGTTTTAACACATCAAAATTTCACAATGATTTTTGAAAAAAGTAACACCACGCAACATAGTTTGCTTTGTTTATAATAGGAATTTGATTAGTGATTGGTTGTCAGGGATAGTCGAACTTGCAGTCCACTAAAAGAGAACCGAAAAAAATAAAAAACCAAACGACTATAGGGTATAGGATCTTAGGCTCGATAACATGTTAAGCTTAATATTCATTCATTAATTTAATTTGAGATTACATATTACCTGCTATGCATACTAATGACTAAACCTAAGACTTGAGCTTAGGCTTAAACTAATACAAATACAAATCATCAAACGACTTGTATCCCAATAATACTTTATGTGTGAGAATATTCCTCACCTAGGACATTGTGAGATTAATTTGTTGTATATATAGTGATAGTGAGTTTCCTTTAAAAAAAATACAAATATAAGTCTAACTCAAATACAAGTCCAAGTATAGGGACGGATCCATGGTATAACAATGGCAGCTCGTCGAAAAAGTTGAGAATTCAATGTAATTTTTAATTCTGACTTTTTTTCAAAAGTGCCCCCACTCAAAACTCAAATTGTCCCCCACTCACATACTAAAACCCAACATTCAACACTTTGAAATCATAAAAATCATTCATCTGTAAGTAACAATATTCGATTTATCATTTCGATCCTAGTTTTTTTTCAACATTTTGTTGCTATTGTCAAAATTTTTTTTTTTGCCCTCCACAATCTATTTTTCTTGTTCCGTCTAGGAAGCTAAATATTTATATCAAGATGATACACTCGAATCAAGCCATAATAACATGTGCGACATGTAATAGGTTGCTTTTATGCACCAAATTAAGACCAATTAACCAGGAATCCCACAGCTAGAAACTTTTAGCATCACCAATGTTCAATTCTACAAACACCGAGCTCCGAGCTCCCCATGTTTCGATATTTAAGCTTCATTAATTCAGCCGATCATACAATCGCGCTAGCCAATAATTTGCATCAATCAATTTACAAACCCAATCTACGAAGTAGAGATTAAATAAGCGTTGTCTATAGCCACTTTAACACTATTATACTATAACTAAACGCTTGTTTAATCTCTACCAAAAGGGTAGAAACAACAATGATAACCTAAACACGAAATGTATTGGTTCTCAAGACAGATCCTTGACGGTTCCTCTTGCCAACTTTTAATCTTATAGAAGAATTGCTTTTAACATTTGTTTCCGGAAGTGGAAGAGCGCATCATAGAACATCAAAGTCCATTTCCTGTTACAAGAAGGTGGCATATATTTGTTATATTATATCCATCTGTCATGTGAAGTGCGATTAGAGCGTGTTTGAATGTGCTACCAAACTAAATACACATTCCGTTTTTCAAATCTTCAAAACCAAAATAGTTAGACTAGTAGCAGCACTAATTTTTTTGTCTAATGTAAAATTACTTAACTATGTATTACTTAAACAATGACTTCCAAAAGAAAAATCTGAACACGGCCTCACATCAAAGAAGTCCACGCAAGAAAAAGATACCTGACTGCAGATTGGGCAAGTGTCGCTTCTTTCATTCCACTCGAGAATGCATGAAAGGTGAAACTGATGGTTACATTTCGTTACAATTTTTGGATTATCCGCATCATACTCTGCATGTATCAATGCTCACATTTAAATCCAGTAATCATGAACAATCTAAATTTGAAAAAGATACCCTTTGTCCCAAAATTAGGCACAATGTTTGACATTTAAGAGTCAAACATATGACATTTTGACTTGTAAATTCAGCAAGATTTCTTGGGCCGATTAAAAATTATTAACTGTATTAACTGATAAAGGAGCGAAACTTGAATTTTCTATATATGAGTTTGACACTGAAATTCAGAACTGCCATTTAACAGCCCCGTCCAAATACTTGATTGACTTAAAGAGTCAAAATGGTTATTCAGTTACCTTCAAAACAAGTAGGACACACATCCTCATCTTCTATTCTTGAACTATCAACACCTTTCGCAGTTTCAAGTCCATCCTCAACCTTCTTCGGGGAATCAACAAAAGGGATGTCACCTTTGGCTTCACAATCTAATTCCTTAACTTTCACATGGGTCGTTTTCTGATAAGCAAGACCATCAAAAGCTTGCCCATTAGGAGGTGCGTTTGTTGATTGTGGAATTCCTAAAACTACATCAAATGGAATAGGCCTAGGAGGAGACCTGTAAGTGTCGGGGATTGAGGTGTCAAGGTTAACATCAACTAGTAATCTTGTGGAAAATGCACTATCACGAGGCGTTGTTGATTCACTATCCTCTAAAGCTGGTGGACACTGCAAACCAAGTTACAAAGATTAGTCTTTGATATATTGCTGACTTTCCGTATTTAGTATTTTAGGAAAAAAGTTTGTCTTTTTTAATCAAGATCAAGATTTTGCAAAATTTAATGACTAGATATTGATTGTTTCTTGAGCTCTTAACAAGTTCATATAAAACAAGTTGAAACGAGGAGGGACATACAAAGCCAAAATGGTAGAAATTTGTAATTTGAAGTGTAAAGAGAAAGAAACATGCACATAATAATATACTGGCGTTCCATGAAGCTGGAATTTCCGAGATGAAGAGCAGCACCCTCCCATTATTGGTTTCCTTTTGCTTTAATACTTTTGTAGAAAGTTCCGTGCTATTCAACATGAACAATTTAAGACCTCTACAATGCATAAAGATGAAGGAAACGTTATGAACATGTCAACAAAACTAATCTAATGATTTACATATTTATGTCGATCATGCCCAGCCATAGAATCAAAACCGTTAAATAACCAGAATAAACTAAGACATAACACGTTTGATATAACCAGCGCACACTAAAAACGAAAATAAAGTGTAATGACATGTTAGTGGTATTTTGAAGTATATTACTTAAAATTAAGTAGAAGTAAAATACATATTACATTCCGAAATTAACCGGGTTCATAAACAAAAAAAAATCACAAAAAAACATTGAATTTTATCAGGATGCACCTCTAAACGCATATGCATACACCTAGATACGAATGATATGTGACAAATAAAAACGTAATTAATGAAATTAAACATACAAGGACACTGCCATTATCCAAAACTCAAAAATACACCCAAAGTTTAAAATCTCAGAAACGGTTAACCAAAGATCATGTACACGATATCCGAAAACCAAGCCTGGAAAGAATTTTACAGAAAAGTCATAAATCAAACCAGAAGAAAGCGGGGCAGGGCACACACACATCACATATAACCAAACAGCCAAGAAACACGCATACATGAGCTTTCTCCGCTAAGTTAATGTTTGAAAGTGCATAATATCTTAATGAATATTGCCAGTTGAAGTCACAATAATCGGTTTTAAAAGTTTGGCCAAAAGTTATTATGATTCTGATTTCTCAACATTTAATGTCAAGATTATCATAATCAAACAAGCCCTGCCTATCAGATAACCGGTTGTCCGGTTGTTGATACAAATTGAAATATACCTAATTATCTCTAACTTCATTCTATCCGGTATCTAATTTAATGATTATAACTATTTAAGTTTTGACAACTACATCAAAAGCACACATTCAAACTCCCATTAAGTCTTGATAATCATGTTCTAAAGACGCACATATTGAAGCTGATTAGTCACTTCAATAACCCTGTAATTATTAGATAAATATTGGCACAAAGTGTTGCATATTTGATGTTTCTCCAAATCTAAACACGGGGACACTAAATAAGTAGAAATATCTTAATCCGTATCAGTTAAACTCACAAAAATCGGCGAAATCATATTCAAGTAAAAATTCAAATCCGAGAAACATTTCATATCAAAATCATTCAAAGCACACATGCTAAAATAATATCGCATATAACCAATCAATCCTCATAAGCATATTACAGACCAATAATACTAACAAGTACTCGTAATAAACAATAATTTAAAAGGGCTGTCTGAGATTGCTTATCAGCTTATTACCTTTTAAATACCTAGAAATTTGTATAAAGCAAACTTAAGCTGCTTATTCACACACATAATCAATCATGAATAACAAACATCACTTTAACCTGCAAAGACTAACTTTTAATAACAAAACTCTTAAAACAAAACACATCCACATCATATTTCACCAAGATTTTCATAACCCATAAATTATTTAGCCAAATAATCACAAAAAAAACATAAACATAAAACATGCATACCTAATAAAAGCAGTGATGAGCAAAGTAGTAAAGCTATGAGATTAAAGAGTGGCTCAGCTCCTTGTATATGAAAGCATCCCACTAATGATATTTCAAGTGTTCAATAGTATAAAGGAATCATAATATAAAGATTTTGAGTGGAAAAAAATGACTTAAAAAAGAAAAGTGTTGGCAAAAAGAAGAGACAACGAGTCAAAAAGATTGAGTTTTGATAGGCATAGTTCAAGGGGAATGTTGTACAGTACAAGTAATTGGTGGGTCCCACTTAATGGCTGCATTTACTTCATTCATATCTAGCCGCCAAAATAATGAGACAAAAAAATGTTATAAATATCGAGTGGGCCCGGTTTGAACCGAAAGATTTACGGTGCATAAAAAGATGAAGAGTATAAAAAAAATTAAAGACTGGCTTCGCCCGGGTTCGAACCGGAGACCTTCAGTGTGTTAGACTGACGTGATAACCAACTACACCACGAAACCATGTTGTTAACAGGTTTACAATAACGTTTGAAATACAATAGTAAAACATTTATCCGCGAAAACTAAAATTGTCCTTTGCTATCTCCGCTGATTTCATCTGTCTTCTCGCCTGCTTTGTCTTCACTTTGAACTCTATCGCATAGAGAAATAGTACAATATCTAGAGAAAAAAATTCATGTTTACGCTTTCTGGGTTTCTAAAGTTATAGATGGGAGTAGCAGATTTGATAACGAGAGTAGATGCTATATGCAAGAAGTATGAAAAGTACGATATCGACAAGTTAAAGGATGCAAACAATAACATCAACACTAACGATGCATTCACTAGCCTGTATACTGCTATTGAATCCGATCTTGATCAAGTCATTGAGGTCTTTCAATTCTTATGATATCTTATATAGTAACATATTATGTTTTTGATACACCATGCTATCATATCTACTTTTATATACATTACATGTGAGTTACTAAAGGCCGGGTCGAACCGGGTTTCAAAACACTGACTAAACCTTTGGCTTCCGTGTTAAATAGGTCAACTGGATAGCACAAATTAAGTTCTTTTGTGTCATTCATGTGACAAACTTAACACGAAAACCAAATCTTATTAGCTAATCACATTGCATGTTAGTTGGATACTCGTATGTGCAAAAAGTGAAAGTAAAAGGTTAACCATATTTTAAATGTGGTTTTGTATTTCATCTATGTAGAAATCGGAGGTTGCTGCGGCCGAGAAAAACCGGGCATTTGCAGTCGCCCTAAATGCTGAAATCCGGCGGTCTAAAGCTCGATTGCTTGAAGAACTTCCTAAACTACAACGTTTAGCTTTAAAAAAGGTTTACATTTACATAAGTATTTTACAAAAATCAAGTTCACTTGATATTTTGAGTACATCAAGTATTTTATAAGAGATCATATATAATCTGATTCATGGATATATAATTACTACCACATTAATTGATAACCATGATGTAGGTAAAAGGGCTTTCTAAAGATGAGCTAGAGGCACGGAACGAGTTGGTGGCGGCACTTAAAGAGAGGATCGGAGCTGTGCCTGATGGGGCAACAAGGAAACCCCAACCAACACATGGTCTAGAATCGTCAAGTTCGAATAGAAAAATTAATTTTGGCTCAAGCTTAGGTGATAAAGTTTCTTGAATACATCTATTTATGTTTAATCTATAGCTCTTATATATTTGTGCATATTGTATTTTTGTTTTGTTATTGACTTATGGTTATATCAGATGGAACTTTTGATAGCACCTATTATCACCAAACAAATGAGACCAATAATTTTAGAGAAGAATACGAAATGCGAAGATTGCGACAGGTGTGTATAACTTATATATAGTCGAAATGTTGTGCTAGTTAGGAAAATACAAGGTAAAGAAACTACTATGAATAAATCAAAATTTGGATATTGGTACAAGTACAACTATACAACCCATTGGAATCATAAAGAACGTATATTTAAGTTCAACTACACTCCCTCAGGCACATCTAAGCATTCCATTTTTACCTACACAAACACTCATAATTCGGTGAACCACTAACCCATCACCCAAAGGCGCGCCCAATTGGCGTGCAACGGAAGTTGCACAGTATAGACACAGGGGACCCATAATATGTCGGGCCCTCAAAGGCCTCAAAATTCTAGCCCAACTATGATTTGTTGTAAAAAAAGCCACCCAACAAACTATTTTATCATTTCAGTATGCCATCATTTTCAGGATTGACATCAATAACAAATGAAATACAAAAAAGAAACCCAAAAATTAACGTACAACTGTAATGCCCTATGCTCTCTATAATTAATTAAGTTTTGTCAAAATATGAACATGAGTACGACAACCCTAAAAGAGAAAAAAGTTAATGCAAGTACTTATAAGATCTTACGGTGACACTCTAAATAGGATTGTTCACAGCATTAATAATTCTACTTTCATAAAGTCACTTGGTCGTGTTTAAGGGGCCACTTTATCATTACAGCACAGGCCACCGAAATGCACGGGACGCCCTGCCATTACACAAACATACATCACTTGAACACACACATACGTCACAATACTCACATACACACACACACAAATAATAAAATTTGGTTTGGTCAAGCTGGTGACCAATTTCACCTCCACTACTTGGCCTTCACACGTGGGGTGTGTGTGTGTAGGAGGGAGGGAGGGGGAGGGGGGGTGTTGAGGCAGGGCCGTCCCTAAATTTATGAAAATTTTAAAGGCCCTGAGCGAAATTACATAATGAGGCCCTGCGATAAGAAACGTTATATATAAAGTGTCATCGTTTTTAAGAAATAATGCATATAATTGTTAACGGGATAAATTTTGGTGCCCCTAAATTTTTTTGGGCCCTGTGCGGTCGCCCACCTTGCACACCCTCAAGGCCGGCCCTGTGTTGAGGCTACCATTACGGGTGATCTAGTTATGAGAAATTTAGGCATATCTTAGACTCCAAACATAAGATTGTTGATGAATGGATATATTTCTAACAGAAAAATTAATGCAGGATGAAGGGTTGGAGGTGATAGCAGAAGGACTTGGTACTCTATAAAACATGGCCAAGGACATGCAAGAGGTTTGGCAACATTATTTTCATTGTCATTATTCAATAGTGTGTAGGGCTGTGTATGTGGTTAAATCGGAACTATAAAACATCAACCAAGGATCTTGATCGGTATGACTAACTGACTGATCGATTATCTGTCTAACATGGATTTTGAAACATATAGCACGATCAAAGTTAATATATGGAGGGGGGGAGGGAAGAGGAGATAAAGGAAAGGGAAAAAGATCGTACACGCTTTATCAGTCATGTATCAAACATTTTGGAATATATTTAGACTAATGTTTATGACATACATAAGCTAGGATCGCCATTTAGTTTTTATCAATATATTTTACCCTGTTTGTTCCGTTATTCTTGTAATAATAATTTGTCTTCAATTAGATCAATCTAATAATCTTAAAATAATTCTTTTTGGGTGACAAACAAAAACTTAAAATTAAATCATTTTTGAGAAATAGAAAAAAGTAGTTCCTTTAAGTTTCATTAATCCATAACAATGTTTTTCATACCCTTTTGATAATGTTCTTTTTTGTAAAAAGAAATAACTCAGGCTGGTTTATATTTTTAGTTATTGGGTGTCAGCATTAATTCTCTATAAAGATGAACCCAATGAAAAAATTATTTTGAAATAAAAAAGAAGTCTTAATAATCAAATAACAAAAATAAATGTTTTCTGTGCAGGAAGTTGATAGACAAATACCATTGATGGATGAAATTGACGATAAGGTAAATTTAAGTCACAAGTTGAATCGTATCGCAATATCTATGAGCTGCTGTGGTAAAATTGTTGATTAGATCCGACTCAAGCTTGAGTTAGTATATATGAAAAGATTAATATACACCGAGCACAAAAATTATGTTTCGAGTACTATTATTGTTAAAGTTCAATTATACATATATATAACTATCATTTTCTATTTGTAAGAGATACACTACTTATAAGACCTTATGTTTAACATACACATGGTATGGTCAGGTGATCCTTACACAGTGTCCTTGGTCTAGGTGTACCATACGAGCTAGTTATGTGAAGGTGTCTGACGCTACCAACTAGCTCAAATGTGAAATTTTGACATTGTCTAAACTATATGAATCAAAAAAAAATAAAATATTTGTTACGCGTTGTCTCACCTACTTGGTTACAGATTGAAATTGTCTCTTCCTACTTGGTTCAGATTGAAATTTTTTCAAAATCACTTTCTTAAAATCCGAAGTAGCTTGAATTGCTTACAAGCCTAACTAAAGAACCAATTTTCCAATGAGAGATAATGGACTCAATCGGACTAATTTCAGGTTGATAGGGCAACCTCTGATTTGAAAAACACCAACGTGAGACTCAAAGATACAGTGACAAAGGTAATCAATCACCCAATTTCTTTCCAAAACTCTTTCTCATGTTTATTCGTTTATATCAATTCTCTATTCAATCTTGTGTGTTGTGAATGTTTCAGTTGAGATCTAGCCGAAACTTTTGTTGTGATATCATACTCTTATGTTTTATTCTTGGTATTGCTGCATACCTATACAAGTAAGTTATATCTCATTCAGTCATTCCTTATGGCTTAACTTAGAAGCATTATGTATATTGGTGTAAAATATATATACGAGATATGTATAATTCGACCAAGTATAACTAAACTCGTTTATGTTTTCTTGCAGTATATTAAAGTGAAATAGGCATGGTCAAGATACATTATGGATGTTCTTTTTCGCACTTCTATAGTTATATGTACACTTTTTGGATAAATTAATCTGAATAGTTGATGTACATTATCTGTCGGAATTACCGCTTCCGTGGTCATAAAACATATGTCACATTATATATATAGTCCTCTAATATGATTTATAAGTATGCACAATGCTTAGACGTATTTTGTATCCAAAGTTCAGTAGGGAAAATTTGAAACTTAAAATAGTAGAACTTTTATGCATTTGATATAAACGTCAATAACTTCTCATAATGCTATGTTATATTTCGATAACATTTTCATTTTCAGAAAGTTTTCTAGTTAGAGTTAAGTACATTTTTGGTCCTTGTGGTTTGGTGCGATTTCACTTTTGGTCCAAAATTCAAAAAAGGTTTGGTTTTGGTCCACTTTTAGTCCAATCCCGTGAATTTGCACTAAATTTTTTAGACTAAAAGTGAAACGAAACTATGTCTTTTGAACCAAAAGTGGAATGAAACTATGTGTTTTGGACCAAAACCAAACCTTTTTTTTTATTTTTGGACCAAAAGTGAGAAAATGCACCAAACCACAAGGACCAAAAATGTACTTAACTCTTCTAGTTATTAAAAGGGTTAATGACATTTAATAGCAACGTACTTTCCCATTTGAGCCATTATCAGACACGAACAAAAAAAGTAACACAATACCCAACCAACTTTCAAATTCTGATTCATTATCATACGTTTTAGAGACATCTCTTGCACCGTTAGTCCTTTTGACTAACGACCGTTTGTAATTAACTCAAAAATATGTTTTCTTTTTCTTTTCTAATTATTTAATTATCATACGTGTATAAAAATGCATAGAAATATATATATATATAAACGGATAAAGGACTAACGGTGCAAGAAAAAAGAAAACATATCTTTTAGAAAAGAAAAAGATAATTCAAAAAAAAATTATATAAAAACGGATAAAGGAACGTGTATAAGAAAATTTAAAAAATAATTAGAAAAGAAAAAGAAAACATATTTTTGAGTTAATTACAAACGGTCGTTAGTCAAAAGGACTAACGGTGCAAGAGATGACTCTAAAACGTATGATAATTAATCAGAATTTGAAAGTTTGATGGGTATTGCGGTACTTTTTTTGGGTTCGTGTCTGATAATGGCTCAAATGAGAAAGTACGTTGCTATTAAATGCCATTAAACTTTATTAAAATTTGAACTTTTCTTTATTTAGAGAATTTACTGTCGCGTATTGAAAAATAGAAGAAAAAAAGTTACATTTTTTAACGCCACATTGATCATGTCCACTTTCTAATCACTCATCATCATAATAGTCCAAATCAAGTAGTAAGAAAACAAACAATTTTAAAAAAAATCAACAAAATCCTACAAATAACAGAGTGCCCAAATGAATCCGTTTAATACATTTTTTAAATGGCGTGTTTCGACCCGAATCAGTTGAAAGTGAACTCATTTTGAACCATTACTCCCCTCCCCCTCCCCTCTCGTTTGACATGAAACGACAAAACTCACTCAAGTGTATTTATCAGCATTCATATATATCGTTGTTTGATCCATCAGATTAATGTGCCAAAACCAATAGACACGTCACACATTAATGAATGATAAAGCCATGACCCACACGATCTTTTGACTGAGTTTGAGACTCAAGATCCAAGGCAGCATACATTATGGGCAACAGGACAAGTTGACAACATATCTGTATTATCAAGGTAAAATTGCAGTTT
>BQNB010184669.1:0-12288 GCA_026074375.1 Tanacetum coccineum
CCCTCTCACCCCATATAAATCAAACGCCACCCCTCCATTTGAACCAGTTTTTCTTTTATTTTTTTTAGTTTAGTTTAGATATTTTTAGCTTATTTCTTTTTTGTAATTGCTTATTTTAGTTTTAATGCTTATTGTACTCATCTCTTGTCTCAAGCTTATTAATATGATGTAATAAAACTTGTTTGATGCTTATTGAAGATCTTGTTTTGCCTTTTGTTTGACTAATCGTTCGATAATCTTTGTTTCGTGAGAGCTTATTCTATAAGCTGAAATTTCTGCTTATTTACTCATCTTGTTATTGTCAAAAGCTATTAAATTTTTTATTAAATGACTCCTATAAGCCTTTTAAGCTCATTCGAATCATTTTCTAAAAGTTTTATTCACTTTTTGAAATAATAAGCTTTTATTAAGCTTAGATCTAGCTTATTTTGCATTTAAGTTTTTTTTCTAGTTTCTAAAAAGCTCTCTCTCATGACTGAATAAGCTGTCCAATAGTTTATTTATTTCAATTTGAGGTTATATGGTTGGCAAACAAGGATCGGTTAGTTTATTTGTGCTTAAGGAAGCAATTGAGATTCTAAGTTCTAATTGGATAAATATGCTTATGGTTTCGTTATGTGTTAATTCGGTTTCGATCTCATTTAGATTCGAATCCCCGATTTAGTTTTTTATGTAGCATATTACATTTTTAAGTTTGGATTAGTTAATATTTTCTAGTTTAGTTTTAAATTAGGAAAAGCTTATTTGTATCTTAAAAATTATTTTTTCACTAGTTCTATACACCTTTTATGTCGTCTGAATATGGTGCGTTTGCTTAATAAAATTTGATCTGGGCTTTTCTTAGTTTAATTGATTGTAGGCTAGAATTTGGTTCATTTAGATTAAGTTTTGGGCCATAATTTGAATTAATTTGTTGTTGGGCTCGCAAGTTGAATTCAGAAATGGTAAAATTCAATTTATGTTATAAATTGTGATTGTTAACAAATTTTGATTGTTTGCTTTGTTTGACTTTTTGGTACCGGTCAACTCATGAGGCGCGGAGCTTACGGGTTTATTTAGCTAGACCGACTTTTATTAGTTGTTTTAGTTAAATAAACCGGGTGGTATTCGTTTAATTGCGGGTCTCCAATTCGGTTCATTTTCTTATCCTTTTTCAATTAATTAGTGTAGATTTATTTTATTGTTTTATAATATGATTTTTGCCATGCTTAGTGTAGATTTGTTAAATGCTATGTTTAATTTTATTATGAGTAGTGGGTAGATTTATTAGTGCTTGTTAAGTGATTAATGAATTAGGAATTAAGTGTGGACTTATAAAAGGTTTAGAGATTAATAATTTTCCAAATTATTTAGATTTGTAAGTTGATTGTTTAAAGGGCAAAATCCAAAGAATAATCAAATTACACATCTAGTAATTATTTTCTTTAGAATGTTTTCAAAATAAACCAACGTTGTGAGAAAATTATCTTTTCTAAAGATTATAATTCGTTAATAAACCTAGGTTCACACTTGATGAACTTTTCATGTCACTTAGCAAGCATTTTTGTCATTTATCTCTTTTAGATTAATTTTAGTATTATCTTGTAGTTTTAAAACTTAGAATTAATATTAGTTTAATTTTTAGTTTAAAAATAGTTTTAAAACTTAAAGTTTAGCTTTTCTTTTATATGCTTTCCTTTTTAGTAGATTTAGAAAACCAAACCAAAAACTTTTATGACAATCAAGCTCGAATTACAACTTGAACATAGATTTCCATTCACCTCTCGTCGAGGAAACGACCCGGAAGGTTTTTGAGATTTCACTTTGGTTAAAAGTAAATTTCTTAACCCGACGGTAATACTATACTATACTATAATTGTTTCTATCCTTATTATTACTTATATTATATATTATATATATTTTATACGTATTGATTTGGACGGATCAATTTTTGGCGCCGCTGCCGGGGAGAGGTGTAGCGATTTCTACGGGATTGTTCGTGTTCGAGCCTTGAAGATCCTTTCTTCGGAAAGTTTATTTTCGTTCTTATAAAAAATATAAAAATCCAAAAATATTTTTCTTCTTATTTTTATTTTTCCTTTTCTTTTATAGATATTAAAAAAATACCAAAAATATTTTATTTTTATTTTTATTAATATTATCTTTATAAAAAATTTCAAAAATATTCTTCTTTAACTTCAAATCTGTTTATTTCTTTCTTCTTTACCCTCTTATCCGTTTAATTATTCGACATGTCTTCATATAACCATTTTGGTTGCTCATGGTGTGGAGGTCCGTTTAATGGTGGAAAATGTCCGAGCTGTAGCAGTGTAGGATCCGGAAATGAGTTTGTCTATGACCCAAATCCTTATTCTTATAATGAAACACCGAACTTCTTCAACCAACCTCCACAATACCAATACAAGACATACTCGTGTGAATTTTGTGGAGGGAACTTTTATCCGGGTTATGATTGTCAAACAGGGAACACACCCCGTCTTTGATCTGGCGTCCTTGTACAATCAAGACTTGGGATTAACCAACTCTACATTATTTTCCGATTCAACCATAACAATTTCCTTGTGAAAATTGCGGGGTTCTTCATGAAAATGTTCAGTGTCAACCGATGAACCAAAATTATGATCCTAATTTTTGTTATGATCCGATTTATTCCGGTTTTGACCAATATCAACCCCCGCAGTTTCCCGAAATTCATTATCCTCCTCAAACAACGGATAAGGAATTGTTGCAAGCTAGAGAAAACTTAATAGAAACCATTCAAGCCTTTTTAAAGGAGTATGATCGTATACCTCCTGACGAAAAATGCATGGCCTTATTGCTAGCTGAGGAGAGATTTCTTAAAATTAAGCAAGCTGTGGAAGAAGAGCAGAATCAACCTGAAGTTATTGCAGATTGCTACTTAGTTTATGAATGATTGCAAATTTTTAAAGGATTTAAACCAAAACCAGGTGGAAGCCGGCAGTTCAAAGTTTTTACTCCATATGAGAATTTTTCTATGATCGACGATGTGGAAGTGTTAATGAAAGACATTTACACCTTCTTAAGGGAGTTTAGTCGTATATCTTTTGGAGAAATACCAAAGGTTTTATTGGTAGTGGAGAGATTTCCGAAATTAAGCATGCTTTTACGGACAAGCAATATCAACAAGAAGATATCCAAGAATTGATGAGTAAACTCCTTGAAGATGTGCGAAATATTAATGAGGAACTATCTGAATTTATTAATAGTCCAAGTTGGAATCGTCCGACCTTCTATAATGATGATGATGAGTATACTGTTATATATAGAAAGCCTAAATAAATCACACCAGACTTACCGATCGAGGAGCCCGATAACTCTCTAAGTATCTGGGACGAGCATCTTAACATTATTCCGGAAACGGAAAAGTCTAGTGTTGAGAACCTTGTCCCAATCCCAAGTGAGTTTAAGGGTATTTTCGAAAATATTTGATGATGTTGCCGTTCTTGTGGATCATTTTGATGACGAATGTGGACTTATTAATCTTTGTTAGTCGAGATAGTTCGATCACATCTCCTAAGATTGATTTTCTTCCCGAGGAGTTCGTCGGTGAACTCGATTTTATTGATCTAATTTTACCGGGAATTGATGAAGACGATTTTGATGAAGAAGATTTTGATGATGAAGAAGAAGGAATTGACAATGATATTCTTCAAATAGAGGACGAGATTCTTCGTGAGAAATTATTAAACGTCAATCTTCTCGTTAATAAGATCGAAGCATTGAAACTTACTCCGTTTATTCCTTTTGTGCTTAAAAATCCCCCCTCTTCTCCTATTCCAGTTGTGGATAGTGACTTTCTTGTAGAGGAGGTTGATACATTTCTTGTTTCGGAAGACTTGATACCTTCGGGTATTGAGAGTGATTTAGACTCGGAAGGGGATATCGTTTTTCTTGACGACTTACTTTACGAAGATCTGATTCCCGAGTATGAGCGTTTTACCTTCGATATTGAGCCCGATGCACCCGTGATAAACAATTTTGATGAGCTTAATGAAGATGAATGTTTTGACCCAGAGGGAGGTGAGATTGATGTTTCTCAAAATATTGAAGATGATAATTCCTTCGCAATCATCATTCGGAATTTTCTCCCGTATCTCACCTACCCTATGGATTCTCCTTTACTTCTCTCCACCGGGAGTGAAGACATCATTTTTGACCCCGGCATCTCCACTTAGAGCCGGTGGCATCTCATCGGGATGGAACTTTCATGTGCTTTAATGTTTATCCAAACATTAATGAAAGCCCGATTGAGATTTTCTTTTCCATTTGCTTCCCCATGGACAACTTAATTCGGGGTCGAGTCAAGCTCGTGACTCGGTTAACAAAAACAAGCGTTTCTATCTTCTTATCTATTTTCTAACAATTGATGTGAGGAGGCTCGCCTCTTTCTTTTCTCGTGTTTCGTGTTTTGTGATTTTTATTGTCCAGGATTGCCCGGATTTTGAAGACTCTCGTGTTCATGGTTTTGTCCATTCATACATTCGAGCTTCATATCCTCAGCTTCATTTAGGGAATCCAGTTATCCAAAAAATCTTATCTCGAACGTTTATCTTTAGCATAATTAATAAACGGCTTTAGATTTACGTAGAGACCCTTTTTATATCAAGAATATGCATTGGAATTAGTATGGGGGAATCTCACATTGAGGACAATGTGTAGTTTTAGTATGGGGGGAATCTATCGATTTGATTGTGCCTGCAGCCGTTGTTTTCACGTAATCCCGTTTTTACCACCAAAATTTCAAAAAAATGAAAAAATTTAAAATTTTTTCAAAAATAAAATAAGTGTTTTGTCACAATTTTGACTTTCCTGCTGGGTAGAATAAGAATAAATTTTGACTCGATCGAGCGTGTTGAGCTCTAGCTTGTTCCTTAACTTTTAGGCTAAGCGTTCGCGATTTTCGCGAAGAACGAAAAATGATAGAGTTAAGTATGAGTTGGATGCTAAACAAGGATTATTTGGAAATCTTAAGAGCTCATGTATGTAATTTGTGGTTAATAGCAAAAATTTTAGTCTTAGTTCAAACTTATACTTGAATTTTTCAAAAAGAAGTCTTCTCTATATAAAAAAAATACATGAAAAAAAAATATAAATGAATAATAATTATAAACTGTGGGCTGATAAAAGTTTGTTGTATCTTGTCGGCTCACAACCGATGTTGCAGCATTCTAAAAGAAAGCCCATAGTAAGATTAATAATCCGAGACTGATAAAAGTTTGTTGCATCTTGTCGGCTCACAACCGATGTTGCAGCATTCTAAAAGAAAGCCCATAGTAAGATTAATAATCCGAGACTGATAAAAGTTTGTTGCATCTTGTCGGCTCACAACCGATGTTGCAGCCTTCTAAAAGGTCGAGGGTTACAATTGCATAAATGTTATGTTTAATATTAAGTGTGAATTAATAAATAGATCTCTTTTTGTTAAATTTAAATATGCTTTTGAACTTTGACTAATTCATTTTAAAGTTTTTCTAAATAAGCTATGTGTAAACGGGAAACCTAAGAGTTTATGAAACCAAAGGTCCGTGAGTCCCGATACTAGTCTCTGTGGGGTGTCAAAAGCCTGGTCACTTAGCCGCAAGGTTGGGATGTGCCGAGACGAAAGTCGCTAAATGGGATGATCTCGCCTTCAAACTCATTATTCTCGGGTGGAACGTGAAGCATAGAATTTTGCAAAAACGTTGATCCATGGTTGAAATTCAAAATAGCACATTCACCTAAGATATAATAATTGTCGGGAGTGAAAAGTTCACAAGTTGCAAATATGAGTAGTGTTAGCATCTTAACTGATATTTAGCGGTGATTTCGTTTTAAGCTTGGTTTGGAGCGAGTGAAAAGTCGGGGACGATGAATTTATCCTTTTTTGGGGCATTCTCGGATCGAAATGCATCTTGTTCTATGATCCCTAAAGGTTATGAAAATAACGAAAGTCAAATTAGTTAGTTGCTAAAATAAAAAAAATATAAAAAAATGAGAAAAAGGAAAAATACAAAAATATTAGTGGTAATAAGTGTATATCTTTAAAAATGGTAAAAATGGGGCTTTTCTAAACTCTTGATTCTTTAATTCCCCTCGATGAACACTTAGCTACTTTTCGAGGTAATTAGTCGAGGGGGATCGAGATTTTTAGTTTTCTAAGTGCTTACTTATAGCATTGCGTGAGGACACGACAATATCTTAGTATGGGGGATTTTGGTATGTGTTTAATTACACATACCTTTGACCACTAAAGACTTGACTTAAATAGACTAAAAAACGAACCAAAAATACATTGTATTTGTATGTTTTGCATTTGTATTATGTAGGTAACGGATATCCAAGAAAAGGACAAAAATCAAGGCCAAAACGACAAAATCGAGCACGAGAACAGAAAGACCGTGAGAAGTTAAAAAGACAAAGTCAAAGTCAATAAAAGTCAAAATGTAAAAGTCAACCCCGAGATAAGGCATTGGAAAGAGCATCGAAAACCGAACTCGAAAAACTAAATTTCCAAAAGTGGGCCCACCTAGGCCCACTAGCCTGTACCCACCTAGTGGGCCCGGGTCAGCCCACTTATACACTTATACCTTATACACCCTAAACCTTAATAAAAAGCCCAACACCATTTTTATCTATACCGGGCCCAAAACCTGGGCCCAACACCTTTATAACCCCCCTTTATAACACCCTTGTTAATACTCCCGTTATCCTTTAACCTTAACCCCGTTAGTCCTTAAAAGGACTAATGGTGCAACACCAACAAAAACTTCAAGGGCCAAATATGAAAGAAACAAGGACTGTCTTTGCAACACACTTATACACTTCTAGGGACCTTTCTTGCCATTTCCCAAACATCAAATAACAGTAGGAACACTATTCATCATCTCCCTGGATAGTGTCCTCACTTCCAGATAAAACATCATCCCCCTTTCTTCTCCCCTATGTCGACCTTATAAACGCACACAATCCTTTGACCTATTAATACAACTCATCTCTCCCTTTTTTCGGGGCCATTAGAGTTAGATTTATTTTTTTTAGTCTATTTAGTTTTAGGAGTAGGTGTAGCTTATTTTAGTTTTAGAAATATTGTAAAAGCTTTTTTGTGAGCTTATTGGATTTGTCTTATTGTACTCTTGGGCTTATTAGTTAATGAGATAATGTTGGTGTTTGGATTAAAATTACTCGTGGCTTATTTCTTTAAAACTCATTTTGTTCTTAAAGCTTGATTCTCCTAGCTTATTTCTATGTTTCGTATAAGCTGATCTTATGGCTTAACTCGAGTTAGAAATAGCTTATAGTATCTACAAATCGATAATCTTTGTTTCGTGAGAGCTTATATCATAAACTGATTTTTCGTGCTTATCTTCTCGGCTTATTATTTTCCAAAGTTCTTAAAAACATAATAAATGACTCCTTAAAGCTTTTCTAGCTAATTCGAGTTATTTGTGATTGTTTTTAAGCACTTTTCGATTAAGATCTAGCTTATTTTGCATTTAAGTTTTTCTTTTTCTAGTTTCTAAAAAGCTCTCTCTCATGACTGAATAAGCTGTCCAATAGTTTATTTATTTCAATTTGAGCTTATATGGTTGGCAAACAAGGATCGGTTAGTTTATTTGTGCTTAAGGAAGCAAATGAGATTCTAAGTTCTAATTGGATAAATATGCTTATGGTTTCGTTATGTGTTAATTCGGTTTCGATCTCATTTAGATTCGAATCCCCGATTTAGTTTTTTATGTAGCATATTACATTTTTAAGTTTGGATTAGTTAATATTTTCTAGTTTAGTTTTAAATTAGGAAAAGCTTATTTGTATCTTAAAAATTATTTTTTTCACTAGTTCTATACACCTTTTATGTCGTCTGAATATGGTGCGTTTGCTTAATAAAATTTGATCTGGGCTTTTCTTAGTTTAATTGATTGTAGGCTAGAATTTGGTTCATTTAGATTAAGTTTTGGGCCATAATTTGAATTAATTTGTTGTTGGGCTCGCAAGTTGAATTCAGAAATGGTAAAATTCGATTTATGTTATAAATTGTGATTGTTAACAAATTTTGATTGTTTGCTTTGTTTGACTTTTTGGTACCGGTCAACTCATGAGGCGCGGAGCTTACGGGTTTATTTAGCTAGACCGACTTTTATTAGTTGTTTTAGTTAAATAAACCGGGTGGTATTCGTTTAATTGCGGGTCTCCAATTCGGTTCATTTTCTTATCCTTTTTCAATTAATTAGTGTAGATTTATTTTATTGTTTTATAATATGATTTTTGCCATGCTTAGTGTAGATTTGTTAAATGTTATGTTTAATTTCATTATGAGTAGTGGGTAGATTTATTAGTGCTTGTTAAGTGATTAATGAATTAGGAATTAAGTGTGGACTTATAAAAGGTTTAGAGATTAATAATTTTCCAAATTATTTAGATTTGTAAGTTGATTGTTTAAAGGGCAAAATCCGAAGAATAGTCAAATTACACATCTAGTAATTATTTTCTTTAGAATGTTTTCAAAATAAACCAACGTTGTGAGAAAATTATCTTTTCTAAAGATTATAATTCGTTAATAAACCTAGGTTCACACTTGATGAACTTTTCATGTCACTTAGCAAGCATTTTTGTCATTTATCTCTTTTAGATTAATTTTAGTATTATCTTGTAGTTTTAAAACTTAGAATTAATATTAGTTTAATTTTTAGTATAAAAATAGTTTAAAACCAAAAGTTTAGTTTACCTTTTATATGCTTTCCCTTTTTAGTAGATTTAGAAAACAAAACCAAAAACTTTTATGCTATTCAAGCTCGATTTACAACTTGAACGTAGATTTCTGATATTTGCTTAATTGTATATGTAAATTACCCGGGATTTTGCCTAATAAAAGCCAATAAAATGCCAAAAGAATAGAAAATGTGTGCTTTTGTGTCCAATTGTGCAGGAAAGGATTGAAAAGACAAAAAGAAGCAAAAACAGTCAAAAACCGACAAGAAACGGGAAAAAGACAAAGAGTCAAGAGCAAGAGTGAGAAATCAGCCAGAGATCACAGCCGGATCAGCCCGACACAGTCAGCAAGAAATGAAGTCAAGAGTCAAATTAAAAGTCCAAGGGCCAAGAATGACAAGTGTGCAAAGTTTCAAGGGCTTATTTGAAGTTTTGAAGATCAAGGACTTAATTTGCCAAAAGTTGAAAGTTGATTAATAAAGAGAGAAAAAGGGTTAACAACTACAAGGGCCAAACTTGCCGTTTTGAAACTTGATTTAACACTAGAAATGGGCGGGGCATTCGCAGGGACCGAATGTGCCAACATCTCAAACATTTAAACAAACCACGCGGTTTGTTATAACCGTCCAACAAACAAAACTGTTTTTCCCGCTTAAATTCTACACAAACCCAATCCCGAATTTCCCACACCCCCGCTCCTCTATATTGATCAAGCTCGTTCATAATCCCTCTCCACATCACCAAGTCCACGTGGAAACACATGATTGGATCGAACACCTCACTAATCCAATCCAACGGCCACAATCAATTTATAAAAGATCAAGGGTCGAGATTTAAAGGACTTTTCTAGAAGACTTCCCTCCTCTTCACCTCTCCTCTATAAATAACAGCTTTAGGCATCATTTTTCGGGGGTTGTTTTAGTTTTAAAATTTCAGTTTTGTAATTTCTCTCAATTAAGCATTTACTTTCAAGTTTTTTTTAATCAGCTTAAAAGCTCTTGTACTTTCTCTTGTCCATCTTGTACTCTACAATTTTAGTAATATCAATTCGTATTTCAAGTTGCCTTGTACTTCATTTTCAATTTTAAAGAAATTTCACTCAATAAGCTTTCAATAAGCTCTTTTGAGCTTATTTTTGCTAATAAGCTCAAATTTAGCTTAAATCCTGTCTTTAGTCAATCATGTGTTCAATTTCATCATATACATTAGAAGTTATGATTACTTAAGGTTTTTATGTTCACTTTGAAGCTATAAGGAATAATAAGCTCTTATAAGCCAATTTAGCTTATTCAGCTGGTTTAGAGGCAAGGTGCCATTAGGAACACTGAGCTTCTACTCTTGGATAGCTCTAGTGTGAAGATTCTTCAAAAATAAGGTTTAATTCTCTCAATTCCAAGTTAGCATTTACCTAGTATTTCATTTAGCTTATTTCAGTTATATTTGCTTATACTTGTGCTTATTCCTGTTGCATTTAGTTTAGATAGCTTTTAGTTGTCATTGTTCTAAGTTTTCTAAATCTTAAAATTCATTTAGATTTCATATTTACATTTCTGTCAAGCTAGTAAATAAATAAAGCTCTTAGAATAAACTACTAATCCTTCAAATAAACTAGTACTTTAGTGCTTTAAAAACTAAGTAGTAAAAAAATGAAAGTAAGATCAAAAGTTATCATCTGTTATAGTCTTAAATTCATTTTTTATTAAGTATAAAATAGAATTGGCATCTTTCCTTAAGTAGTGTTTGCATAAGACTTTTGACTATAAAAGTCAACTGCACTTTGTTAAATCACTTTTGCTTAGTTTGAATTTAAGCAATCTTTACTAGGTTTAGAATAAGAATTTAAAAATAAGTTATTGCACTACTTCAGATTCCTTGAGCTTAAAAAAACTGAGTTTTTGCCCACCAGGTAGTTTTTGATGGATAAGTAAATTTTGAAGGTAAATACTTTTTAGGAACAAGAGTTAATCTTAGTTAATATAGGTTTCAATACATAAATTGAGTTAGTTTACAAGTTTCTAAAGTGATACCTAAGCATGCACTTGAATCTCGCCATTTGCAAAACCACCAACAACATAATTAACTTTGTTTTTGCTGCTACTCCCACAATTTTTTCATTGATCTTTGAGCATTCAAAAATAGATATTAATGATTTTAGAATTTTAGAATAATTTTAAACTCCATTAGCTTAATTCATTTCATCGATTTAGTTTTTCAATTTTAAGCATTTAAACTAGCTTATTTTTCCTGCTACAGTACTTAAACACAGCGTATATGTGAAATTTCATTTATACCATTTGAGTTTGACATTCCTATTGATATATTACAAATCCATGTTACCTAGGATAGTTCAAGGAATCATAGTTTGAGTTTACGTCTTAAAATTCAGCACTTAGGTTCAGTAAAAGCTTTAGCTTATTTGAAAAAAGCTAAAAAAATTGTTTCCCTAAACTTGCACATTTCCATTATAATTTTCTTTCTAATTTTGGTTAACTTCTAGGTTTAATATTTAGCTAAGATCTTTAACAACACATCTTAGGCATCATTAAGCATCTCTTTATTTCAGTTATTCATCAAGAAAAAGCTCACAATAACAAAATCTAAAAGCTTTGTCAAAGCCTAGTTTCATCCTGTGACAGCAAAATATCAGCTTTATTTTTCTATGTCTTTATATAGGGTATAAAAGTTTATAATGCTTTATATTAAAGTTGCTAGAAAATAACTCCTTATAAACTTTTGTAGTTATTGAGTCTTTTTGGCTGAAAAACCACTTTTTCAATAAGCAAATAAGCTAGCATCCGCGGGTCTATTTGGTACTTTTTCTTAAAGTTCAGTGGAGTAGCTGTTTTCCCAAAGTGTAAATTCTCCCAAGTTACGCCCGCCTACCCTATTTGTTATCATTCCTAACAGTTTTCTACCACTGTCTTTATTAATAATAAAATAGATTTTTAAATAATTTTAGTTTTTAGTTTAAATACTTAGGGTTCTTATTCTTTAATCAATCAAATTAGGGTTTCAAAATTAGCTTTTTAAATTGGGCTTTTGTTCCATAATTTTTTCTGCACCTTTAGAGAATTTAAAAACCATTTTTTATATTTTTAATCCAGTTAAAGTTTGTATTTTCTTTTCTAAATTTAAATAGAATTTTAGTGAATACTTTTTTTCTTAGATAATTCATAAAAAATAAAAAAATTAGCTGAAAAATTAAAATTCATTTTTGATTAATTTTTTGATTCTTTTTGCAATAATTTTCATTTTAAATCTAGTAATTTTTGAAAAATAAAAGAAAAATTTTAGTGTTAATTTTTAGAAAAAGTTTATTTTTGATAAATCATTAAATCTTTAAAAAATCATAAAAAATCCAAAAATACATAAAAAATTCCAATTCTTTTTCCTAAAATTTTCTTTTTAAATTTGTGATTTTTAGGTATAAAATCTGATAAGAGTCGTGTTTTAGATTTTAAATTTCAGTTTTAGCTCGCGTTTTTACATTTTGTGCCTTTAAATTTCAAGTTAGTTAATTGTTTCTTTAATTCTTGCTATTACATTTGTAGTATAATCAAAGATAAAAAAAATCCTTTTATC
>BQNB010184670.1:0-12288 GCA_026074375.1 Tanacetum coccineum
TCGTTTGGTGCCCGTTTACGTTGATTGTTGATTTTTTTTTAGTTTACGCGATTTAACGTAACGATCAAAATTAAAAGTAAACGCGTACGAGAAAAAAAATAATAGTGAATTAAATAGCGTCATACATTGATCAAAAATATGAATTGTTACACGAATGATACCAAAAACTGAACGATTACAAGAGTATAGGAAATTGCAAGTTGTTTCCTATGGAATTAATTATGTTGCAAGACCTCTTCTATTCTTCTTCTCCTCTGAAAATTAACTTCTATGGTTTAGGTATTGAAAATATGATTTAGCACACTGAAAACCAATTTTTAGGTTTTCTATTTATAAGGTCTGGAATTTGGTCGATACGGCGTATTGACTGAGGTTAATACGGCGTATCGGGGGTTTCTTCGAGTAAGGACCACGTTCGATATCTTCCAGAATATTTTATTACCATAACTTGAATACGGCGTATTGATCCTTGATCCTTTGTGGTCTTTGGTGAAGTGCAGGCACAGATACACCGTATCTTCCTTGATGGATACGGCGTAATTGATGTCAGAACAGTAATCTTCAAATGTCTTCGTTTAAGCTCCAGATTGCGCGTCTTTTTGCTAATCTTCACCAAGTACTCCATAATTACTTTAATTCTCAAATACAAACGATTAAGTAACAATTCTTTGCAATAATTATACAAAATGGGTTATTTACATGGGATAAATGATGCTATAAAAGTAACGTTATTTGATGTCATCACGCGTTTTCTTGTGAAGTTCAGGCGCTGAACGTCGTATCTTCTTTGCTGGATACGGCGTATGTAGTCAGAAATAAGCAATCTTCAAATATCATCATTTAAGCTCCAAAATGTGCCCCTTTTAGCTTGTTTTCACAATGTACTCCATAATTACTGCAATTAACAACTTTAAGCAATTAAGTAACAATTCTTGCAATAATTATATAAAAGTGGGTAATTTACTTAGGATAAATGATGCTATAAAAGTAACATTATTTGATGTCATCAAATATCCTCCCCACTTGAATCCTACTTGTCCTCAAGTAGACTCTAGAGATTTGTTGAAAATGTATCCCAACCGAAGTTAAGGAATTTTCCTTTAAGCATTCTTTCATTAAATCACATGTACAAAACTAAGCACCTCATGAAATATGGGAAATGAAAACACTCAGATCACTCAACTAATTTAGGGTGTAACATTTAATAGGTACACTCAATTGCTCAGTCATGATTAGTTTTCTATCATATGTTTGGCAAGGATACACATCTCCACCACTAGAGCTAAGGAGTAACAAGTTTAAAAAGGTAAATTGGGTTTATTTTAAAGGCTTATAAGGGTTGATCATTCTAACAATCTTTCACCAAAAGTACCACACCAACAAGGCAGTTGAATCACACGTACATGGCCGTAACAATGGAATAGACATGTGTGATTCGATCGCATCCTCATTCGAGTTTAACCAAGGGCTAGGACGAAGAATGATATAGGGTATGGATCTTCCAACTTTCACCAAAAGTAATAAACCAACAAGGTGGCTGAGTCACACATACATGGCCGTAACGACAAAATAGACATGTATGACTCGATCTCATCATCGTTCGAGTAAAACCTAAGGTTAATTGTTAGGAAAGGGAAATAAATTGTTGTTAAATAAAATTCACAAATCAAATAGATTAAGCCTGAACAAATAAGGTATATAGTTGCTAGTGACTTTCCCCGACCGTTCCATGCTAAAGACTCAGGAATATATACAAACGTCTCGATCATAGAGTGGCAAAGACAACCTAAGTTGGCGTTCCCATAATGGTCAACTTCCCAATCATCCCTATTTATGCATACTTTTACAAGGCAAGTGGTGATAACGACCACTTTTATACAAAACTATACATCATTGATTTTTACGACGTATCAACGAATAATCGATCCTCCAAGTAATTTATCGGTTTAAGCTCAATGAACCGACTATCTTCATTCTTTCCTTCTTTTTTTCTGCGGTTTTCTATTTTTCCATTTTTTTAATAATAATGATACGACTCTTGGTGCAATTTCACCATCTTCACCATCATAATTCATCCGGATAATTTTTCTTTAAACACTTTATCTTCATATAGAGAACATAATTGCGAAAGTAGCAAAATACACGAGCTACATAATTTTATATTCCCATTGCATTGTGCAATTTTCCGACCTAACCAGAGATAGAAATTTTCACTTTGACATAGGGACTACAAAAATTTACACAAAAGCAACTAGCAACTTTGATTAATAGGCTTAATCTACAAGGTAGGCTAAGGTGTAAAGGTGTAACAAAATAGACATTTGGTGTGAAAAAGATAGGAATGACTCAACAGGTTTTTCCTAGGGATATCTTACTCTTATAGTGAGAGTAAGTAAAGGGATACACGGGGGTTAACTAACCAGTGTAGTTAGTTAATAACACAATATATAGGCTTTTTGGGGTATTCTTAGAAATTTACCAATCAAACAGGTTATTCCATCTAAGTCCATACTCCATAGTACTCATCATTATGGTCTCGAGTGATATACCAAGCCAAGTTCTAAAGTCCACTACATCACCGGCACACTCAAAATTTTGTGGAATTTTTGGTAAATGTTTGGAAACGGTATAGGCTTACTTCTCACAGTTTAATATTAAGGGTTATTTGTGCGCGAGGTTATGTAACTAGCAATTTTTTATAAAAGTATGCTAAAAATTTTTTAATTTGGCATAATTTTAAGCATAGAGCATATTATTTGTAAAAAGAATGACAAGTAGGCGTTCTAATTCTCCATCCCCCACTTAAATTATATAACGTCCTCGTTGTATAGATAAAACATTTAAAAAAAGAGAAATAGAATTAGAACGAGGAAATCCCCTGATATTTTGCTCGGGATGATTCTTCAATTTGAGTTCTTGAGCAAAAGTGTGTTGAAGAGGCGTCAGAATGCCCGTATGAGTTCAACACACGTCTTTTTCCAGAGTATACCGTCACCAATTAGTCGATTTCTTTACAGCAAGGTCCTGCATAAAAGTTTAGAAGATAAAACGTGCTATCCTATCTCGGTTTTACAATGGTTATAATGCGGAAAAATAAACAAACATACTGTACAGGTAGTCAATACGTCATATCCCAAACCCAAGGATACACCGTATTGCATCTTGTAAAAACAAATGTTTTAAAGTTGCAAGAATTTAAATACAGAAATTAAAGACTGATAACGTCCAGACAAGTCCACACGGCGTACCCATAGGGGTTCGATATGCCATATGGAATGTCTGGAAAGACAGACTCGACAAAAAATTTAAAATTACAAATGGTAAACAATTAAAGACAGTCGGGTTGTCTCCAGGTAAGCACTTTTCTTTTAGCCAGTCTTTAAATTAGACTTTTTCTTTTCAGCTTCATTCTTCCTCAATTTGCTCGCACTCGTCCCTACGTTCGAATTTCTCCATAATCTTTTGGCATGACGCAAACTTCTTGCAAAATGGCATGCCGAGCACAACACCACTTGTTACATCCATATCATCAATGATCGAGAAACCTGAAATAATAGAAAATTTTCCAACAAAAATAGGCATGTCAATCAAAGTTCCAGCTAGTTTCTTCCCTTCATGATCACCTTCGTCCTTAATTATAGAATTGTAAAAACGTTTGGTCATTATATTAATGGACAAGTTAGGGAGGAAGTCAGCAATAACATGTTTATACCTAATTATACAGGAAAATTTCATTTTGTAACAACATTTGTTAGTGGGCTTATTGACAATAACATTTTCATCAATGGTTGGCTCAAAGTTATCATCTTGATTCATTTTAGGTTCTAGAGGCACATCCAAATCATTTAATTCAATATAATCACCATAGTGTGGGTCAAATGATTTATTAACAGCCTCTCCTATAAGCTTAGTTTTGGAATCAAGATTCGTTTTTAACATATAGACCCTCCTAATTATGCTAGTAGGAGGTTTAATGCTTCTGAAACAATCTTTTCTTCCCCAACCCTTAGAGTAATTTTCATTTTAAAAATATCTTGGCATGGGTGGTAGACAAAAATGGTCGTCCGATGATCAAAAGGACATTGTCATCCTCGGGTATGTCTAAGATAATAAAGTCTATGAGGAAAATAAATTTACCAATCCTATCTAGCACATTTTCAGCAATACCCCTTGGATGTTTAATCGTTTTGTCATCCAGTTCAACAGTTAACATAGTGTGAGCTAAATCTCTTAAACCGAGGTTGGTGTAGGTAGAGAATGGCATAACACTTACAATTGCTCCTGGTTCAACAAGGGCATTATCAAAACAAACATTATAAATAAAACAGGGTAGAGTAAAACTTCTTAGGTCCTTTTTCTTTCGGAGGTAAGGTGTCGTCATGAAGTGTGGTCCCAATTGAATAGGTTTCTAGAATCTTTAGTTCACATGCCTCCTTCCACTTATCACAGCAGTAATCATGTAGTCGCCTAGGAAAGGGAACTGTTTCAGAAAATACGTTACTGATCTGTGAGTCTGATACGGCGTATGGGCCTGATATGATACGGCGTATCCCAGTTGAATTATCTTTAGCAGTCGAAATCGATTTGACATGATCCTTTAGGTTTGTTTTCGTCGAGCTGGGCAGACTTTCGAATCCTCTTTCTTGCAAGACTTTTCTCATTTGTCCAATCTAAATTTCCAAGGTCTTAATTGAAGCTCCTTGATTTCTGATAGCTGCATCGGTAGAAGCTCGAATTTATTTGATTATGTTTGAGTTCTCCTCGTGTCTCTTTGCTGATTCAGCCATGAATTTGGTCAGTGATTCCTCCATCGTTTGTCTTCGATCGGGGTACGAAGAGCTTCCGTTGTTTCATTGGTAGAATCCTAGCCCTACTGCTCTGTACTGTCCTCCAGGTTGGTAGGGTGCACCAAACTGTGTATAGTAAGCTTCTTCAAGGGTTTTCCCCTCTTTTTTGAGTGGACAGTCTTTGGTGTAATGTGGTCCCTTGCATAGTTTGTATCTGACCTAAGCAGCATATACTTTCTCGTTTACCTTTTTGATTTCTCTCCCGAGACTGTTGAGTTAAGCCTAGATAGCGGCCAATCCGTTAAAAGTTTCAGTACTTTTGGTTCTTGATGTTCCATTGTGCCACTTTTGAGAGTACTCAGCTATCTCTTGGATGGCAACTTTCGCATCTGCAGTTGTTTTGGTCGGTATGACACATTTTGAATCAAGGATTTGTCTAGTTGGAAAATCCAGCCCATTATAAAACAAGATTACTTCTTGCATATCAGTCAAATAGTGTTGGGGGTATTTCATCAAGAGTTCCTTAAATCTTTCCCAAGCTCGGAAAAGGCTTTCGCCAGGTTCTTGCTAAAAGTTGTTAATTTTCTCCATTTTCTTTGTAGTACGAGCAGGCGGATAGTATTTGCTTATAAACTTCGATTTCAGGACTTCCCAAGTTAAAATTAAACCAGCTGGTTTGTTCTTGGGCCAACGGCTTGCTGCTCTAGTTAGGGATACAAGGAAAGCTAGAAGAATGATTTAAACTTGTGTTATATTTGGGATTTGGAATAAGTCAACAATCTCCAGAACTTTTTCAATGTGTTCGTTTGCATCTTCGTGTTTCGAACCGCTGAAAGTATTGTCGCGAAGTTCTTTGAGAAATTGACCCTTCAATTTAAAGTGGGTATCAGTATTGATCTTGGACCTAGTAACGCCGGACCCATAATCCCTGTGGGTCTTGCTCATGTATTGTTCCATTGTTTCCGTTATAATTTCTGTAGCTTCTTCTTTTGATCGTTCTTCGATGTCAGAAAACAAATCGAATTCGGGTGAACTCGATTCTACAAGACCAGGTGTCTTGAAAAGCTTACTTTTTGAACGATACTCTTTCCGGGTTTTCCAAAGGTGTAAATAGTTCCTTAGTGGAACTCCTTGTCATGCATCACGTGAAACAGAGGACAATAAATCAGTAGGATAGGCTCTGAAAAGAAAGGATACAGAAAATTAAACACGAAAATCAAATTTAGTTCTGTTACTGTGTCAAGTGATCTATACGCCGTATTCAATCGATTTGAATATGCCGTATGGATCTTCTAAATGTCAGTACGTCATATTGAATTTGCAGAATACGCCGTATTGTTTGGAAGAACAGGATATGTTGTTTAGACTGTTGAAATCAATACGCTGTATCTAGGTAGAAAGTTTGATACGTCGTATCCAACTGGTGGATACGCCGTATCAGGTGGTCTACCATAACAGAATACCTTGAAAACAATTAAATAATGCTGATATTTAAACAAATAATTAAACACATAGTTAAACACAAAATAAGAATTAAATTATGCTAATAAGATTATTCTAAGCTAAGGGTTAAAAATACTAATAAAATAAAGATTAAACAGTTTTCACTCCCCGGTAACGGCGCCAAAAACTTGATGTGATGTCGTGTAGGTTGTATTTATTAATTACAAAGTTTTAAATTTATATTTAGCCGACTTATTCTTAAACAACACTTTAACGGGCAGTGTACCCGGGCAAGATGGAGTTTTGTGGTAAGTAGGGTGTCGAACACTAAGAGCGAGAAAATTAACCTTATATTCTATCAGTATTTTATTTTAATGAATTAGACTAGTTAATTCTATGTTATTTCTAATTAATGTTAAACCTAGTTCTATTGATAAGGGGGAGGGGGTCAGCCTGAGAGACTGGCATAGGTTTGTGGCGACTTAAATCAATTCAATACACAATAATCACGCAAGAAGATAATCAGAAGATAAAAGAGCGGTCAAACCAAACGATAGAAAACTGTATTAGCCTTATTAAATTTGATTAAACGTTGGTTAGTTTGTTTAGTGCAATGAGTGCTTATCTCGAGGAGGCATATCATTCTTAAGACTTAGGCGAGACTTCTTCCTAAGACCTAGACACGTTGAATCTTGTCACAATTAAAGTATCCGCATAAAGCATGCTTAGTTTAATTATAATCTATCTTAGGGATTAAAGCAATGGTGATCTTGTTAAACCCTAGCCCATCGGAACTTTACCCACTTACTGCTTGACGACATTTTATATACTGGTAGTCCACTATCCAAGTCTTTATCAATTGATTAAGAACGTACTCGTTGGGTCGAAGGGTCACCTGCCAGTCCAACTAAGCTCACTAATCTAAAGGCAAAGATAGGACATTATTTGTGATCCTATTGGTCCAGATATATAAAACATGATATGGAGAGCTATCCCAGTATCTAGATCACTTTGTCAGTCTCACTAGACCCAGTTGAATGATAAGTAGCATATTCAAGCACATAGACAAGTATGAGATGATAAACATAATTAAACAATCAACGATAAATTAAGCAATCGAGATTAAACAAACCAAACATTGAATCTTCATTAAGATGGCTAATACCCGAGGGTATTATCCTATAACCATTGTAATAATACAAGTATAATCAAACAACCAAGATAAACTAACCGAGTTAACAAACGATACTAAAAATCGAATGATTACAAGAGTATAGGAATTACACGGCGTCTTCTATGGAATTAGTATCGATGCTTGACCTTGGCTGCTCTGCATCTCTTCAGAAAATCGACTTTTATGTTTATGGTATAGATAATATGATCAAGCACACTGAAAACTCGTTTTTAAGTCTTCTATTAATAGCCTCTAAAAATGAGTGGATACGCCGTATTGAGTGAGGTCAATACGGCGTATTGGGTGAATTCCTTGGAGTGTACGCTACGTTCATAATCAATCAGTAATAATTGTCTTCAATCACATTTATTGCATGATCTTTGATTGTTTGACCAACTGGATATGGCGTATGTAATCAGTAGGATACGCCGTATTGGGTATTGAACAAACGCGTTTTCTTGTAAAGTTCAGGCGTTGATACGCTGTATCTTCTTTGCTAGATACGGCATATGTAGTCAGAAATAAGCAATCTTCAAATATCATCATTTAAGTTCCAAATTGTGCACCTTTTAGCTTGTCTTCACAATGTACTCCATAATTACTACAATTAACAACTTTAAGCAATTAAGTAACAATTCTTGCAATAATTATATAAAAGTGGGTAGTTTACTTGGGATAAATGATGCTATAAAAGTAACGTTATTTGATGTCATCAGAAATCCTAATGTGATATCCTATATGTTGATCCCACGCATTGATCGATTCTTTATGATATAAAGAGTTTGTTACCTTAGAAGAATCCAAAATAACAAAGATTGAGACTTTGTATGTATACCAAAGTGTATGCGGAATCTACACTTTGATACTCTAGAGAAGTTTATGAATGAAACAGTAATGAACACAAACACACACTGAACACAAAACTCACTGCTTCAATATTATTAAATAATACGAGTACTCTTGAAGTCCTTGGGTTACAAACCTTAAAGCTATTACAAATTCTCTCTAAATGTATCTCTCAAAGTTTTATCTATCACTACTTTAGGGATCACCTTTTATAGAAATACAAGGAGCCCTTTACAAATATATCTGCCTATCTATTAGGGTCAGTTACAATTTAAAACTAAATATCCCGAAATACTCTCCATGCATTCTTATCTTCAGTTCATCAGCTTTGACCATTTAGCAGTACTAACTCCTTCTACTAGCAGTATTAAGAAACCTTGGCAGTACTAACTTTGTGCTAGTCTGGCGCAGTTCTAACCGCCTTTAGTACTGGTGGCAGTTTTAAGTCATATAGATGATGGATTTTCCTAACAATCCTCCCCTAATCTTGTTGATTGTCCTTTATATCTATCAAGTTTCTTCTGAATAAAATCTTCTAGTCTTTCTTCCTCTGTGTTGATTCTATTTCAAACAATTATGTCCACTTTGAAGCTTGAAGATCTTATAAATCTGAGAAGCTCATATGATGTCTACTCTCATGATCAACCTCTAATCTCCTTCTGCAACAGTCTTGGAGATCACTCTCTTGGCTTAACAGGATATTTCTTCTTGATAGCATATGTATGGCCATCCCCATTTCCATCAATAACATGTGAATAACCACAGATAATCATACAAAACTCAGCTTAGCAGATTGTATTGATGTTGATTTTCACATAACACATCTCTTGCATTGGCTCAAACATAGTGTGCAAATCTCCCCAAAGCATGAGATCACACCCTTCTGGTCTTGAAGCCATATACCTTTCCTTAACAAGTCTGTATAATTCCTCCACATCATGTCTATCAAAATCTCTTAGCATCTCAGTAAAGATCTTATAATTCTTTGAACTTCCATCTCCCCTGTATACTTGATAATACATGAAAGTCTTAGTCAAAATATAAGACTTTCAATCCACAATTGGAAACTTTGTAGATATGGATTCAACTTCTATAGGAACCTCTTCTCTTGGTATGATGTTTAAAAATTCTTTGAGATCTTCTTCTCTGAATCTTCCTCCTCTTTTGTCTTTTCCTTGTGCTCTTTTTTTTTTTTCTAGGAATGGACTTCTTTCTCTTTGTTCCAGGTTCTCTTAACAAAATTATTCCTTTTTCTCTGGTTAACAACTTTTTTCTTACACAATTCTTTTCAGGAGACTTTTCTTTTTCAGGAGACTTTTGCTTTTTACTTCATTTCTCATGCATCATAGGCACATATTTTGATATAATCCCAAAATCTTTTCAATAGGATTGGGCTCTTATGGTCATTGGAAGGACATTCCCTTAAACTGACTGATCTTGAAGTTCCCTTGGTTCTTCAATGTAACATTTCTCATTTTTCATGTCATTGTACGACTCTATTAATGATCACAATTTACTTTAGTCCGATACGCGTTTAATGTTAATATTTACTTTTAAGGTAAATCGCGTAGACTAAAAATAATCGATTAATGTAAACGGTCATAAAATAAATTGAGGTTTACATCCAAAGTATTATATAATTAATGGGAGATAGTTATGTACTTTGTCGTATTATATTCTATTGGTCACGTAAATGGATTACGTTTCGCCAATTTAAAATACTATTTTGGATACACTCACCCCCGGAAATACTTAGACATACCTAGACTCAAACCAATACCCACTTTGAAAGCCTAAACACAAAATTTAATCAAATCTTGTGTTTATATTACTTGAGTGCCGAATGTGGGCAAGTAAACCCACCTAAAATCGTCCTTGGTGATGTATTAGCTAGCAAAATCTTCCTAATGATCTTTCATAGTACTAGTACATTGCTTAGGTAATTAAACTATGTACTTAATGTCCCCCATTAGCCAAATGACCAATGGTTAGTAACCATTCCTTTCTCTTTACCCACTAGGCCACGGCTAAGTGTCCACAAACACACAAATCACAAGATTTCATGTATCTAAGCCTACCTTGTACATATATTGTGTAATTAAGACAAGGTACTTGAGTGGTTTAACCAAAACAATGTGTAGTTAACTAAAAACTTCACAAACCACTAGTTAGGAGCCGGTTTGGTTTAGTTTGGGACTAGAGAGAACTAACTAGCTTCATTTCCTATAAATACACACTCACACTTGACATTTTACACTCTTACAACTCTCCCTCACTCAAACAATAAAAACATACACTTCTTTCTCTCATTCGGGTCATAAACCACGTCGTATACCCTCCCCTCTGTTAGAACCTACAAACGACACGAGGGGTCCTATACAAGTGCTTAGGAGTGCACGAGGTAAAGGGTTGGGTACATTGGGTTATTTCGATCGGGTATACCTTGGGTTAGCCCTCTACACGTCCAAAACTCGTCAACCACTACATTAGGACTCTTGTAAGTCACATTCGAACCCATAACGTTCTCATTATACATGATACTTTGCTAACTATTCTCTCATGTCGCGTTTGAATACATAAATAGTGGGATAACTAAAGAAAACACACGTTAATTGCAAATGAACGTGTTATACGCAATGCTATTGCGTATAACAAATTGTGTGGTGATTTAAAATACATAGGAAACATGTAACACGTAACATATTAAACAAGCAAGACATTAACAACATTTCGTTTATATAGAATACGCGGTCCTCGACTGTGAACAAGAACCCTTAATAAAAATATTGTACGAAAAAAGGTAAGAGGTCTATAGTAAAATTTCGTTGTAAACGTAACAATAAGGTAGGGAACGTGCAGTCGACATTATCTCAAACGTATGCATGTTGGCGACCCGCACCCTTAACATGTAGGAATAAGCTCACATCGGTTACTAGTATACTAACGAGCCCTAAGAAACACTAGAAAAGCTAAGGGTCAATTGTTGTTGCGTGTAAACCCTGCGTGACCCACAACGGGCCCCAACGGCCCAAAAGGCCATAGACCCATATGCTTTCGGCTTTTAAATAAGCTATACGATGCTTATTAGAATACAAGGAGTGCTTATTAGTTCGCATGGGCCTAAAGTATTAGTCGAAGCAAACCTTACCTTGATGGGAATTAACGGTCCATTATGGTGGCCTAAGAACCCAATAAGGCCGTGGTAAAAGCCACAGCTTTATTATAAGGCCTTTTCGCTAAACAGTTTTATGACGAGCTGAAATGACATTGAACTCACTTGGGCTTAGTATTGCTCATTGAGAACAACCGAACCCTTAATGGGCCTCCAAACCCATTAACGGGCCCAACGTGAAGGGATAAGCTCACAATAAGCTTGGATCGCTTATTAGTGACCTTATGAGTACTCAATAAGCTTATTGAACCTTAATGTACTTAATGGACTCATAGGGGAATAAATCTAAAGCCTAGGAGGACTATCGGGTCTCGTTTAGGGTGTCTTCGGGTTAAAGTTATTAGGCCAGCAGGCCCAATAAGCTCGAATAAGCTAAATTAAGCTCACACGAGCTTATCTTTCAGCTAAGACAGCTTATAAGCTTTCTAATAATCCTAGAAGGGGTATTGGACCCAAAGAAAACAAACCCAAACCTTTAAAACCCTTAACGGGCCCAAGCCGGCCCAATAGAAACGCTTTTTAGCTTATTAGCTTAATTGGAATAAGCTGAAATAAAATTAGCTTTGTTCGGGCTTAATACAAGTTGGAAATGAACTAGGAAAAGCCTAAAAACTCTAAACATCATTCGGGTTTAAGCTATTGGGCTTACGGGCCCAATAAGCTCGAAATAAGCCATAATAAGCTCCCCGAGCTTATTTTAAGCTTAACCGACCCACGTGAGCTTATTAACGACTTTTGGACCTATTAAAACTATAACGGATCAATAAAATACTCAACGGACCTTAACGGGCCCAATACGGCCCGTTAAGCCAAAAATAAGCTCGATAAGCTCATTTTTAAGCCGAAACAACTTTTATAACTTAAAT
>BQNB010184672.1:0-12288 GCA_026074375.1 Tanacetum coccineum
CAGGAGACAAAACAAGACATTCAGTTTCAGTGAAAAGAATACTGTTTTTCTTGTCACACATTTGTGAGACAGAGAAAAGATTGAACTTCAGTTCCTTCACAAAGAACACATCTTCAAAGTCTATTTTATTAGTTCTAATCATACCAATACCTATTATCTTACCACCTCTAGTACTTCCACCAAAGGAAACAAAACCTCCATCAATATCTTGATAGTCAGTAAGTAAGGCTTTGTTCCTTGTCATATGCCTGGAGCATCCAATGTCAAACATTCCTTTGTACTTTAAAGCTTGTTGTAGATTTCCCTTCACAAAAATAAGAGAGTCAGTTTCTCTTGGGGACCCAAGCCACTACTGACTTAAGTCTGCCTTGTGGATTAATATAATTTACTCCTTTTGAGATCCATGATCCACTATTGTCTTTGGATCCATTGTTTAAATCAGTCATTTTAGGTATCCAAACACAACTTGCTGAGGCCTTAACAACAGTGACCCCATTTCCCTTAACAGTACTAACTGTTGTTTGCCCAGCAGTATTAACACCATTTACTCTAACAGTATTAACTTTTTTCCTTTGAAACCCTGGTAAGTACTGTTGATTTATAAAAAGGCCTTCTAATAGGTGAATGTGGCTTAGGAAAAGTATTTATTTTTGATTTTGAAACATTCACTCTATTTCTAGGGGTAGCAGTATTAACATACTGCTTGACAGTACTAACATACTGCTTGGCAGTACTAACTGGTATTCTTCCAGACCCAGTTAAGACTGCAGTTGGAACAAATTTATTTTGATGATTTATTCTTTGAGTGTTGTTCCAAATTGATCTAACTTCCCTATGACCAATACCCTTTCCCAAAACAGATTCTTTAGGCTTTCTCTTTTCATGAAAATCACAGTCTTTTATTAGATGATTGTGACTTCCACAAAAAAAACAAGCTTTCTTAGTAAACCCAAAACCTAACCCTAGTTTTTGAGTCATCTTCCCATTCCAATCTTTTCTATCTACCTTAGGAGATTGAGTGACCATCCTAGGTTTTACAGCTTGTTTATTAGATTTAACAGGTTCATTCCTAGCTTTAGTAAACTCAATCTTTCTAAAACTAGGTTTGACTGTTGTTTGGGAATCATTAGATTGAAAAATATCCTCATCATCATCACCAACCCAATCTTCAATGATAACTCCACTAGGTCTAACAAATTCAACTCTAGGCATTTCTACACTAGTATTGCTAGGTGGAGTGATACTTGTTTCAACTTGAGATACACTAGCACTAGTCTTGTTTGTTGTAGGCCTATCAACAGAATCATCTAATCACGCAAAAGATAGGTCAGCTAGTGGAGGTATGTAGTTTCTAGTTAGAGGAGAAGGAACATCATGATATCCACTATCCTTTTTGAACCTATCATTTGTTAGATTTTCATCTCCATCACTTGAACGACTATCAAATACACTATTAAACAATTCACTACCACTTGAATCATTTTCATTCAATTGATCTCCATATCCTAGACCAGTTTTATCTTTAGAACTTATTTGACTATTAATCAGTTTATTTAAGTTTTTAGAAGATGTTTCAAACTGTTCTAGTTTAGCTTTCAAATCTTCTTTTTCTTTTAAAGTTTGTTCTAACTGATTTGTAAGTCTAGTGACAGCATTACCTTTATCTTTTACTTCAAACTCTAATACTGCAATCTTTTCCTCATAGACAACTTCATTTTTCTGATGAACAATTAATTGTGCTTCTACAGATTCTAGGCCTAACTGATAAGCTACAATTTCTAGATTAGCCTTATTAAGAGTTTGTCTCTGTTCATCAAACTATTTTTGAAGTTTTTCATATGTTTTAACACAGTTTTTAGAACAAGATTGTACCTCTGTGTCAGATCCTGAAGTGTAGGCCATAAGAGCAAATTCAGTTGGTTCATCTTGAGCTATATAACTCCAATCATATCCCAATCCATCTTGCACAATCAAAGCATTATCCTGAACAACCAATGCATTAGAGGTCTCTACTGGTACAATCCTTCTGGTGTTGTCCCTGCTCCTATACCCTGCATCTCCATTCCTGTTCCCTTGATTTCTTGGTGCTCTACATTCCCTGGCAAAATGGCCCCTTCTATGATAGTTAAAACATTTAACCTTGGTTTTGTCAAAACCTACAGGTTCTTTGCCATTAAAGATTAACTTTCTTCCAGTCTTCTTATAGAATCTCTTTACCCTTATAGAAAGCATGGCCACCTGCCATTTAAGGTCCATTTCTTCCAAATCATCATGATCAATCTGCTCTAGGTCTTCATCATCCAGTTGTGGACTATTTGACTGATTAGCAAAGAATGAGAACATTAGATCATCAGTATATGTTGATGAAGAGGCTTGTCCCTGAGAATTATGGCCTGATGCAGTAGAAACACCATTAGCAGTATTAACTTCATTAATACTGTTAGTGTCTTCTGCAGAGAGAAAGGCCACATTCTGAGAGTTTGAAGATGATCCAGATGAACTTTTGATGTCAGCTTCAAACACTTTGAGGTTATTGTACAGATCATCTATATCCAAATCATCTATACCAGTTTTGTTCCTCATAATTAAAGCAACATTATTCCATGATGAAGGTAGAGCTCTTAAGAATTTCTGATTTGCATCTTCATTAGAGACAGCTGCACCATGAACTTCTAGTAGGCTGATAAGTTTTTGAAACCTATCATATGCTTTATCTAGGCCTTCTGTGTCAGATACAGAAAAGTTTTCAAATTGTTGCTTCAAGACATTCTTCTGCATCTTCTTAGATTCAACATTACCACCAAATCTACTCTTGATAGCAGCCCACAGAGTTTTTGCATCCTTTATACCATGGAACCTCAGTTGATATTCATCAGGAATAGCCAAAAGCAAAATACTTTTAGCTTTTCTTTCTCTTTGTCTTTGTAATAGTGCTTGAGCAGTCTTTGGAGGTACTTCAGTTTCAACACCATTTTCATCTTTTGTTGTTTGCACAGGTTCATCACCATTCATGATTACTTGCCACAATGCATAATCAGTGTTTGTGAGGTACTGCTCCATCCTCATGCTCCAAAGGGTGTATTCACCTTTCTTGAGGATAGGTAGTTTTACAGAAGACACCACATGAGGAGATTCTACTGGTGCCATTTGAGGTGCAGATTCTTCACCAGACATCTTGTATTGTAGGTAGAGTTCTAGATCTGGTTGAGTTCTTCTTATTCAGAGTTTCTCTACAAGCTCTGATACCACTTGTGAGTCCCAATGAATAGATCTTCTTAGCTTGTTAAGGCTTAGTTAACTTGAATAGATTCAAACTAACTATATGAGAAACAATGATTATGAATACTACAAGTTATGCGGAATCTAACTTGTAATACTAAGAAGAACAATGTAAACAAAACTTTGAATATATATTGATTGCAAATATTCTGCCTAGGTTACAGAATAACTATTTTGCTTCTATTGAATATATATCTAACTATGCCGTAGGGTTCCTTTTATACACTAAGGAAAACCCTAATGGGCTTACAAAACGCGTTAAGTGATCATGCATATCTATTCCTAATATAACTCATGCATATCACTTAAGCAGTACTAACTATATAACTAACAGTACAAACTATATACTGGCAGTACTAACAATGTACTGGCAGTACTAACTATTTATCTACCAGTACTAAGTATACTGGCAGTACTAACTAACTAACAGTACTAAATGTAGAAGCTCTGAATCCCAACACTTGTCGGGGTTACCACCACAACGACAAGTTGAGTTTCGCATAGATTTAGTTCCTGGAGCGACGCCAGTTGCGAAGTCTCCATATCGTCTAACGCCCTCGGAAATGCAAGAATTGTCTGGGCAGCTTCAAGAGTTGCAAGACAAGGGTTTCATACGACCGAGTCATTCTTCGTGTGGAGCACCAGTATTGTTTGTTAAGAAGAAGAATGGCTCTTTTTGTATGTGTATCGATTATAGAGAATAGAACAAGTTAACTATTAAGAATCGATATCCTCTCCCTAGAATTGATGACCTATTTGATCAACTACAAAGTTCATGTTATTTCTCCAAGATAGATCTTCGATCGGGTTATCACCAGCTTCGAGTACATGAGGACGATATTCCAAAAACCTCGTTTGAAAAAGGTATGGGACATTTTGTGTTTATTGTTATGCCTTTCCTGATTAACCAATGCACGGGCGGTCTTTATGGATTTAATTGAAACTGAGTCTGTAAAACAGTATTTAGAAAAGTTTGTTATTGTTTTCATCGATGACATCTAGATCTACTCAAAGACTAAGGAAAGATCATGAAGTTGCATTGAGGTTAGTTTTAGATTATTGAGAATGAGAAGTTGTATGCTAAATTCTCCAAGTGTGAGTTCTGGTTGCAAGAAGTGCATTTCCTTGGTCACGTGGTTAATCAGAGTGGTATTCACATGGACCCAGGTAAGATAGAGGCAGTAAAGAATTGGAAAGCTCCTACGACATCGTCTAAGATTCGATCATTTTTGGGGTTGGCAGGTTACTACTGTCGTTTCATTGCAAATTTCTCTAAGATTGCTAAACCTCTTACCTCGTTGACTCAAAAGAACCAAAAGTATGTGTGGGGTGTGGAACAAGAAGAGGCTTTCCAGACTTTGAAAAATAATTTGTGTGATGCGCCGATATTGTCACTTCCTGATGGAGTTGAAGATTTTGTAGTTTACTGTGATGCTTTGAATCAGGGATTAGGTTGTGTGCTTATGCAAAGAATAGATGGTAATTGCTTATGCATCAAGGCAGTTAAGAAATCCACGAGATGAATTATATAATACTACGAATCTAGAGTTAGGAGCAGTGGTGTTTGCCTAAAAATTTGGAGACATTTTCTTTGTATATGGTACGAAAAATGTCATTTACACGGATCATAAAAGTCTCCAACACATAATTGATCAGAAGGAGTTAAATATGCGCCAAAGGAGGATCGAATTATTTAAGTAATTATGAATGTGAAATTCGCTATATTGAGTAGAAGGACGGGGTGAAACCTAAACGTGTACGGGCAATGGCTATGACTATTCAATCTGGAGTAATTAAGGAATGTATTGTAGCTCAGGTTTAGGCGTTAATTAGGAGAACATATTGCTGAAAGGTTTAATGTGTTCAGATAGCAGATAGAAAGGAAGGAGATGGAAGGTTTGTACTTTATGGTTTCATATATGGGTTCCATTAGCAGGAGGTATGAGAATAGTAATATGGATGAGGATCATAAAGTCTGGTATTGATACATCCTGGAGCGGATAAGATGTACTATGACCTTCGAGATATGTACTGGTGGCCGGGAATGAAGAGGGATATTGCTACCTATGTTAGCGAATGTTTAACTTGTGCAAAGGTGAAGGCTGAGCATCAAAGCCTTCTAGCTTATACAAACAACCATAGATACCTAATAGGCTATAGTAGGGAAAGCATTCACCATGACTTCATTAGAAAGTTACCTAACACAAGGAAATTATGGGACACGATGGATATGGGTTTTATTGATAGATTGACCAAATCAGAACATTTTCTGGCCAATACGTGAGATTCACTAGTACGAAGAAAATTGGCGAGGTTTGTAACCGATGAAATTGTCTTGCGTATGGGTTGCATGTGTCGATTATTTCAGATCGTGATGCACGGTTTTAAATCAAAGTCTCGGAAAAACCTTCAGGAAAGCCTTAGGAACGCTGATTTTGGATATGAGCACGGCTTATCACCCTCAGACAGATAGACAGAGTGAGCGTACAATTCGGATGTTGGAAGGATATGTTTGGTGTGTGTGATAGATTTGTGGCAGTTCGGAGTGTCCAACCTTCTGTTAGCTGTATTATTTTTTTAATAACAGTTATTCACACTAGATTCCGGTGTGCTCCGTTCGAAGACTTATATGGAAGATAATGTAGGTCTCCATGTTATGGGCTAAAATTGGGGTAAGGTAGTTTCGATTGGACTCCGATTTGGTGCAGGGAAACCGACTGATAAGTTTGGTTATAAAAAAAGCTTTAATGCGGCGAGAGATCTCAAAAGGGCTATGCTAACAACAGGCGGCAAACCAGTTGGAATTGAGGTTAGAGAATCATGTGATGCTAAAGGTGTCGCCTTAGAAGGGCGTGGTTCGTTTTGGGAAGAAGGGTAAGTTAGCCCCGAGGTATGTAGGGCCATTTGAGATTCTTGAAAGGATCGGTCCTGTAGCATATCGGTAAGAATGTCAAGGAATAGATGGTGTTACAAGACAGTTTCACGTGTCAAACCTAAAGAAGTGTTTGGCGAATGCTAGCCTTACATGTCGCCTTGGATGAGATTAAGTTGACAAAACTCTTCGTTTTGTTAAGGAACATGTAGAGATTATAGACTGTGAAATTAAAAGTTTAAAATGTAGTAAGATATCACTTGTGAAGGTTTGTTGGAATTCAAAACGTGGTCCCGAGTTTACTTGGGAGCACAAAGATTATATAAAGTCTAAGTATCCTCAGTTGTTTGTTGATCGTGTTGATGAATCGGCTAGTTAAATCTCGAGATGAGATTTACCGAAAAGGGAGGGGGATATGTGACAACCGTGATTTGAGTCGGTTTAGTATATAATACCTTTAGGAAATGTTAAGTGTACATTTTGTTGTTTCTGCATGCTATGTCGTTCATTATGTAGGTTGACGTGGTTTACGTATGTGCATGACATCATTTTAGAGGTTAATGAATTTCCTTTTTTTGTGTGCATATGAGTTTGGTGTAAGTATTCCATTTGTATAGTGTGGTGAAATGGAAATGAAAAGAGTGTTGATGCATTGCTACGTACTCTCTTGGTTTTTTTTAAGAGTTAAAGCGTTTCATGAGAAGTGTAAGTTATTGGAAGGAAGCATGTGAGAGAATTATGGAAGTTTGCAGTTAAACTTTTCCATATATAGAAAGTGACATTGTGAAATGAAGTTATTTTTAGAATGTTTAGTAAGTATAATGATTTATGTAAAAGGTTTACCTAAAATAGCTTAGGTTTGTGTAGAAATTTAGGGGTAAGTAGATAATGATTATAATTTATAAATAAAGTTATATATATTATATATATTAGCTATATAATTATAGTATTATATTTAGATATTATATATATATATATTATATATATATTATTATATAAATATATTATATATTAATTTATTTAGGGTGCGTGCCCGTTTTTAAGATAAAAAAATTTCAATTGTTTTAAGTGTATAGTTATGTTTGAATCTATATTGGGTATGTTAAATAAAAAAAAACTGTCTTAATTTTATTTTATCCTACCTTGGTTTGTGCCATACAATTTTACCTCCACAAAACCCTAGGAGTCGAATTTTGCGAGGTGATCCAAGAGCATTCAAAAGTTGTGATTTAGGTGCTAAGAATCAAGGTAAGTGTGTTAAATCCTAGTTAATTAATGTATTCATGTAACCCTAATTATGATGGATCTAGGGTTTTAATTAAAATACAGAATGATTATGATATATTATGATTGTAGTATGCTTAGGATTGAATTAGATGCGTATGCATGCTTGTGGTTTGGTTAGATTTGCGTTAAAACTTGATTTAGGGTCACCAGAAAAAAATTGTTGTTGGGGGTTCGGTGTTCATAGACTATTCATCTTGGTGATAAAAACAAAATATTGATATGTTTCTTGAGCTCTATGAATAAGTCAAAAGAGTCTTACTTTCCTGAAAATCTTTGGCTCAAATGTTTTTAAGTGAGAAGTCATTCAAATATTTTGTATACTAAAAGTTATTAAAATAGTAAATACGGGTCAGATTTAGGTCATGTTTAGGAGGGTAAAACCTATACTTAAAAATGGAATTAAGCTTAGCCCTTCTACAGTAGTTAAGTTCCATATGTCTATTGATAATCCTATAAAAATTAGACTCTGAAAGCATGTCTAAGTATGGTAGTTAGAGTGATATATTTTGGAGTGCAATCAGATCCGAATTAGGACAGTTTTAAAGTTTGATTTTATTTGAGTTAGTTAAAACATGTATATAATACTTGGGAATCACAAGGTACGTTAATACTCAGAAATGAACATGGGTGATTTTTGGTTAATTATGTGAAGGTCATTAAGTATGGGTTTATGAGTACTGTAAGAGACACTAAATCTGCAATTCTGATTTAATTATAAGTAGCTAGTGTAAAGTGTTAATGAGATGGTTAAGGTTGGGCATGGTGTCAGGGTGACCCATGATGGTTAACTAAACCCTTATACATCCATCATATGTGTGTTACATGGACTAGAGCTTTTAGCTTGGTCGCGTGTAACCGTGTTATTTATTCTGTATGTTTGCGTGTTGTGATTGATAGCTGCATTTGAGTATTAGGTGAGTTTCATTAGTCCCTCTCTTTTCACATCGCTTTTAAATTTGGTATGAATTGATGCAAATGGATTTGAATTGTTCTTAAATTTTAAAAAAACTTTTTGTGATTATGTGCTTTATTTTGAAAGTGTAGGACTTTACTGGCTATTGTATGTTACGTTGGTAAATGCTTATTGTGTTATTTGCGATCGGGTGGTAACATGTCCTACCATTTGTTGTGATATTTGGATCGGGTGGTAACGTTCCTACCCATGTTGAAGTGATGGTTTCTAATTGATCGGGGGTTAACGTCCTACCTATGTGTTAATACTTGTTGGAGTGAGGGCACGTTCCTGTTTCCACATGCGTGTTATGGTTACATTTGCAAGTTAGCTTGTATGATAGTACTGTAATTGTCCTGCTTGTTTGCATTATCACAGTATTGTTTATAGCTTTGATTTTCGTGTCTTAAACTTTAAACTCTTACCAACCTTTGTGTTGACGTTTGTAAGCATCATTTACAGGTAACCTCTGAGGATGTTGAAGTTAGGAGAAGCTGGCTCGTAGATCGTAGGTTGCATGCGGAGTCATTCTCTTAGAGATTTTATTTATGTCATTTTGAGGAATTGTATCGATACTTGGTTTTTATATGATTGTTTAGACTTTTAGAGTTGTTTCTTGTGGTATGACTTTGCTATCGTATTGCAAGACTCCTTTTTTGTGTTGTTAGATATTGTCATGACAATTGTGTTCATTTGTTTATCTATTTCATTTAGTTCTCTCTATTGTTAACACCATTGTGTTGTGATGTTCCCCCCCCCACCCCCCTATGAATTGGGGGGGAAGGCTACGCCTTGTGTTTCCGCTAGGCGGGGTGTGACAAATTACTGTGCACCTTATCAGCAGTTAATGTTGCTTAGTTGTATGTTAGTATTGATCAAGACCTTCAGAGAAAAAATGCTAAGCGTTTACTTACTGGCTTATACACAGTTAGTACTGCTGTGTAAAGTTACTTCTGTAGTGATATTAGTGCTACTCAGAGACTTATAAGAAAAACTGCTAAGTAGTTACTACTGCTAGTACAAAAGTTACTATTGTTAGTACAAAGTTTAATGCTGTTAGAAAGGAGTTAATGCTGCTAGTGAAGAAGTTATTACTGCTGAGTTAGTTAGTATTGTTATGTGATTTATATGAGTTATTTGTGTAAAAGATAGTATAACTTATTTGTTTAAAAGATGTGATATTTTAGGAAAGTATTGTAAGCTGTTTAGGGACTCTAGGTGTTTTTAAAAGAGGTTCTAGGGGCATGAGTTTGATACGAGTCATTCATAGAATTGTCATAGCTTCAAGGTCTTTGTAACCCGTATATTGCAGAGTATTCTATTTTTAATAATTTAGAGCTTTTGTTTGTTGATTTATATGTTATATAATTACTGTTTATTGATAGTTCTTTTTTAATATTAAAGATTAGATTCTGCATATCTTTAATACTTCAAACAATGTTTTACTATAGTTGTAGTTAGATTTATTAATATAAATAATCCTCTATTACAAGCTTAAGGAATTCGATATTTTCTAGTGGGATCAACACATAGCAACAAAACTACTTCCTTAAAAGGAAGGTACACAAAGAGATAGAAACAAAGATATAATATTAATATTTTTCTTACGACCTCAATGTCTTTGAATATCCAATGTACGCATATATATTGATCTTGTCAGGAATATCCTCAGCCTTCTCATACTATTATCATAATCGTTTATGGGTAGAATTCGTAGTCAACATTCACATAAGAATCCTTCCATTGTTCGAACAGACTACTAGTACCATATCCATCCTTCTTTGAAGCCGAAAAATTTGCCATATCGTTATCAGCTGATGCAACTTCATCCTCACTATCATGATCACCTAAAGAATCAACCTTTGTCAAAGGTTTTCCCTCATCATCCACAAGGGTAACCTTCCCATCAATAATAAGTCTTTCCATTTTATCATATTTTTCAACAAGAGGGTAGTACTAATACTACTAGATTCCATATTTTAGATCCTATGATCCTCTATGAATTGGCCTCTTTTATAGCTAGATTGAAGTCCACCATTTTACCCAATCAAGCTCATTTCAACGATTACACATCAAATAGGTTTGAATTACTAACCTCTATTGTAGGCTCCACATCTTTCTTCTTATTACCACTAGTGTTGACATTGTTTTTTAGAAACCTATCTATACACTTGTTTGACTATTAGTATTTTGTCAAAGAATATCAAGTTAAAATCAAGATCCAAGATCACAAGCATACATAAGGATCTTCAAAAGAATTCCCAAGAATACAAGGCTCTGTGGTATATCATATATCATAACACGGGGTCGATTCTTGGATTTGGCTAGTTTCTAGAGAGAGAAACACTAGAGAGAGTTTTCTAGAGAGAGAAAATGTGTTTTCTATGAAAAGAGTAAATGACTAGCTTGCCTCTTCCAAAGTTGGAAGAGGCTTATATAGTTTTTACAAAAATACCGGGTATTAGAACCCGGCTTAAAACCGAAAGACATACGATTAACTATTAAACTACGAACTATTATAAACAATAAATATACGGGGTGACCGAGTCTTTTACTCATATCTAACAATCTCCCCCTAAGGGAGGTCACCCTTAAAAACACTAGACTTAAGCTCTTACAGCTTGCAGTCTTTTGATTCTTCATGTTACATCTAGTACTTTGTTGTAGTGATCTTTAGATAACAATTGAGCTTGTTCACTTTGACTTGTTTTGATTTTGATCATGAGCTTTCTTGAGATCATCAGCCAAACTTAATCTCTCATCATCTAGTAATTTATTGCCATCTTGTGCACTTGTGAAGAAGAATATGATATCAGAGTTTGCGGAAGCTTTGACACCTTTATGAGATCTTTCATAACTTCATAACAAGTGTAGGTCGTGTCTGAGCATTCGGTTATTAACTTGACATTACTGGAACTGGGTATCTCCATCTCCATCTCCATCTTTAAATGATCCTGTAATGAAACAGTTAGCAATAAAGAGAAAATTGATTTGAAAAATCAGTCTAAGTGTTAATTATGAAAATATTTTGTAACACTTCGATAGTTTTGATTGGTTGTCAAATGTTCAATAACCGTCAATTCTTATGCTGGAACAAGTTTGATTCACGTAGAATCGCACCATCGTTTCTTTCCAGTTGACACAAGTTTGATTCTTGTAGAATCGCACAAGTCACCTACCTAGAGCTTGTTTGATGTAGGCTCTAGCAGGATTTCCATCTTCATAGTGAATACCTTCGTATCACTCGGATGTTCTGGCAATATCACAAGGATAATGCGTAGGACTCTTAAGATAACCTTGTTTCCACAGTGTGTGAAAGACAAGATAAATGGAAATGTGTCCTAACGAGATTAATTGATGATCTCTTGGCTCTAGACTCGAAAGTGCGCTTTGATATTAGTGATCGGAGGCTGGAGCTGACTGCCACCTTTTCAATACCTACTTACTCGGAGTGAGTGAGACAGTAGATTGCATGTTTAGTCTCCGTGACAAATGAGACAAGTTTCTTTCAAGAGAAACTCGAATGGCTGGGAAGTGTTGTGCATTGCATCACTGGGTCCATGATGTCGTCTTCGATGTCAGCAATCAACTTGTGATTCTGATAGCATATGTATTGACCCGGTTTCTGCCTTAAGTGTATGGAGGGCTTCTTTCTTTACACCCTTTATCTGTACAATTGAGTGCCAAATCATCATATGTGGTGAAAGATTTACCATGAACATGGTATGTGTGGTGGGAGCCTCATCAACATCAGAGTCGAATGCATCGCATTGATCAGCTTCAAAGACATGGTCCACATTGAGTGCCAAATCATCCACATCGTCATCAAAATTGGTGACATGTTCTCCTGCAAGAAACAACAACTGCTCTTCATCCAGTACTACACCATTATCATAAG
>BQNB010184673.1:0-12288 GCA_026074375.1 Tanacetum coccineum
GATCGGGTGATGCGGAGTATTTTTAGATTCGACCGGAAAAGTCGCCAGAAAAGTTTTCCGGTGGCCGGAGGAGGTGGCCGGCGGCTGACCGGTGGCCGGCGGCGGTGGGACTCGCCGGAAAATATGGGAGAGAGAGAGAGAGCTATATGTGGTGTGTGTGTGTGTTGTTATATGTTTTAAATGAAAAAATATATAAAACTTTTATATATATTAAAAGTTTTAAGAAAAGTGTATAAATATTTCACAGGGACCAAAAATGTAACTTTTGAGTATTATTTTGTAAAATAGTCGCTCGGGACTCGTTTGAGCGACTTAACGGGTGATTCGAGTCACGAAACTTGCGCCATTGTTTTTCAAATTATTTTTCTGATAAAAATGAGTATTCACTCGACTAACTTTCGTAAACGTTTTATAAAATTTATTTAAAACGTTTATTATTTATTTTATATATTACTGATAAACTTTGTCCGGAAAATAAAAATGAATTTTAACCCGAATATTCGCGTTTTTCAACAAACGCTTTTAATTAAAATGCTAAGTAATTTATTAAATATTTCTATTTAATAATAAAGGTGATAATTAAATACAATTTAATTATTTTCTGCGTCGGAACGCGTTGTTTTCATTTCTAAAACTTTGCGAGGCTGTTTTAGCCCTTCTCTGCTCATTTTCAAGTCTCGGATAAATCTGAAAAGTTGTCTGAAATATCGTTTTACATCAAATTGCTTTAGAGTCCGAGTTATGAAAACGTGATTTAGTGATTCATTTTTTATACGTCAGTTTAGAAATAACATATATCTTTTTCGTTTTCAAGTCGAGTAAGTTAAAAATAGCTTTGCACATGAGAGATGTAATAATAAATATGATTTATTATTTAAAATATGTTCCGAAAATTTTATCAGTTACGCGGTAATCGCTTTTATGAGACAATAAAATGTCAAAAGACAAAAAGTCAAGTCAGACCCAAAAAGTCAAAGGGTAAAATAGTCATTTAAAATTTCAAAAATTACCGGATGTTACAGTACCTACCCCTTAAAGAAATCTCGTCCCGAGATTTAATTTGTGTTATCCGCTTGTGTGACCAAGAAAAGATTTTAGATTTAATAAATCCGTTCTAAACAAGATGTTGATAACTTTATGCAGAAAAATTTGATGTTTCTACACTTCTTAATCTACCAAAAATTTTGGCTAGGTTTGACCAGGATATTCAATCCATCAAAATGGGTATCTCAAAATATATCATTACAGATCTTATGACTGATATAACTGCGTTATAAAGAAAATCTCATAATAGAGAAAACATCAATAAGCAGATGTAGTCGCGTGAGTATGTTTGTATATCGTTTTAAATGTTCCAGGACGGAGTCTCGATTCTGATATCTGTAATGTTCGATGATTTACATCAAACGAGGCTTATGGATGTAAGTATCCAACTTACTTGGCAGTACCAGAGTGTATCATGACCTAAGTCTTCGTACTAGTGACCCGAAATGAAGAGTCCGACTATCTCTTTCGCCGATAGGTGTTTATCTAGTTTAAGGGGTTTGTATCTTCAATTGGATGAAGCTGTACCAGTTGGGACCGCTCCAGGGCCCACGATAGCAACCATAACGACAATACTATAACAAATGGTGATGGGATGCAGAGGGTCGAGGGATCCCTTCCGAAGAGACTTTATCCCCAGAAAAAAATTTCAACAAATGGGAGGGAGCTCGCAGGAGAGTCATGCGATAGACGGCGGGGAATTTTGGTACTCAGTCTGTTAGCTCCACTGACAGGTTCATGATTGCAAGGATTTGCAACGTCAAAGAGTAATAACTTAAGTAATGAGATAAAATAGTTTTCTAAGCGAAGGCCTTAAGATTTTGCTGGTAGTAAGAACGATTGTGTCTTAGACCTTGTTAACGTATTCGGTTGAGTATGGGGTTCGAGTTCATACTCGTGTCATATTGGATACCATTAAGCCACTCATTTATAATTTATTATTTGCATAAAGAAGCGTCCAATTTATGTAAATAATGAATTGATAAAACTTAAGGTCGTTGATTTCATTTATTTATTTTAAATGAAGAGGGTCCAATCCTTTAATAAATAGGTATAAATCATTCCTACTAATAATTCCCGATGCATTACGCCGTATCACATAATCCTTCAAGGTGATGGATGACATGCGATGATGTGTTAATGGAGTAATGGACGATGTGTTTAAAACTCCTCTTCTGAGTCGGGGAGTCAAACTATCAGAGAAATCGACCTAGAATTCAAGATAGTCAATGAGTATCAGTTAAGTAAATACCCGGCTATAAGTCTTTTGAACGACGTAATATTAGCAATTTCATATAATTCCTCCTATTACAAGTCCCGGCCATACAAGACTTGTAATACTTAGATTTTTATATAATCCCATGTAAACAGAACTGTGACGGGCTTTGTTAACATAGCAATTATTATATCAATCCTTATATTACAAGTCCCGCCCATACAAGACTTGTAATACTTAGATTCATACATAATTCCATGTAAACAAAATTTTGACGGCCTCCGTGTAATACGATATTGTATAAAGTTATGAAGAAATAATATTCTTAGAGACCATTGTTTAACTTACAATGTCTGAGAACGAAGCGAGACCATTGTTTAACTTACAATGTCTGAGAACGAAATGAGACCATTATGTAACTTACAATGTCTAAGGTATAAATGAGACCATTGTGCACCTCACAGTGTCTTAAGAAATGCTCTGGTATTTATATAAATAACTCTTATATAAATAAACGTGCGATATACGCAAAAGATGTAAGCATATATATTACATATATGTATGTCATGTAAGCACTTAAGGTAACAAGTAACCTAAGCAAGTAAGCAAGTAGTGTGTATGCACTTTGAAAATGTTTGTTGTGATGCAATATTTGTGAAAACGGTTATAGTCTAGGGTAAAATATGCAACCTAGTTCTCTATAACCAGTGCTCTGATACCAATCTGTAACACCCCCAAAAATACGTGTCGCAGCGGAATGTATGTCCGGGGGAGTTACTTCATAATACACAGCGCTAGATACAAGAGAACGACCTCTAAATGTGTCGTTTGAAAAATAATCTCGTTGATTTCCTTGAAATTGATATAACATTTGTCCCATAATTGCATCACAATGAAAAGCTTGAAAACAACCCAACGAGATTTGATCATTTGTATGTAAGTAGAAATCCATGAATGAAATCTTGTCAAATTTAGACTCCAGTGCACATCAAGTAGGCCAAGCATCTAATTCACCTGAGAAAAACATGCTTAAAAAGTGTCAACATAAAGTTGGTGAGTTCATAGATTTGTTTAAGTATAAATGTTGAACCAAGGTTCTGTAAAGTGTGTATGACCATTTAAATCCTTAAATGTCCTTCCAAAATGTATGTATGATTTTTAGAAATCAAATAGTTGTAAAGTATGCATGACCATTTCAATCCCCAAATAGTCACAAAAATGTACGTATGAACGTTGTACCGCAATTGTTCAAAGCATGTATGATATTTATATATATATCACCAAAATGTTTCAAGTATGTATTGCCACTTTATTCAAGGCACAGTAAATATCCATGTGAGTATAAAACAATGATTACAATTACTCTAAGTTCATGAAACTGCGACGTAGACTTGTATGTATGCCACTTTATTCAAGGCACAGTAAGAGTGTACCCATCGTAGGTGTTCCCTCCAAGAACACCCGGGCATTAATGAAAATAATATGTACCCATCATAGGTGTCCCCTCCAAGAACACCCGGGCATTTCTGAAAATATTCATGTGTATGTAATTGTTGGCCCTGAAGACTCAACCAATCGTATTCCGACATGTTATAACGTTCGTTTGCCCAGTGATAGCTAATCACCCGAACGGGGATTGTCAATCCCGAATAGATCTATTTCATAACATTCGCGCTCACCCTCCAAGTGATTTACAGTTCATGCAACCTAAGCTAATCCGTAATCATAAAAGTATAGTATGTGTTTACGTTCAAAAATTAAACCAAGTATTGTATCTCCTCGCGAGATATATAAATGAGTATGTAAACCAAACAGGTAATCAACCATGTAAATGCATTTGTAAACAAGCATGTTCTCACCCCAAAAATATATGTAAAACCAGTAAAACATGGGGCTATAAACTCACAATATCCTTTAAAAACAATCACGTTGTTAAAGTAACCGAGTAAAGTATAAGAGTTGTGTAGACCAAGCATATATCCCCCTCGCGGGTATATAAAACATATCAAAAGATTGAAAAGCGAGGGATATGAACTCACATTGAATGCAGTCACGATTTGGGAAAAAACCCCCCGACAGATATGCATCTAATATGCACAACACGAACGGAAGACGAAGCGGCTCGATCAAGTAGTTGCAACTAATCTTAACGGCTAAGTCCCACTAGCCTAGGATAATGTATTTGGGTTTCCTGATGAATGGTCACATCAACGCGATACGTTGATAAAGATTTAGATTTCCAAGTTGTAATAGTTTGGTGGTTGGTTAAATAAAATAAATCGTAAAGTAAACGCAAAGTGTGTAATATATTCCGTATATATTACATGTCAAAAATGAACAAGTATATAATTCAAATCGTGAATTATATAACAAAGAAAACCAATTAAATAAATAAAAAGTTCTCGTATAGATGTAAACGATGTTTTAAGGTTACAAATTATGTTAAAACGATGTTTGTACAGCTTTTACGACAATTATGATGCTATCTTCTAGTTGACAATGATAAAATATAAAATAATATTTTATAAATTTATATTTTGTTTCCTCGACGGGTCGTGTCCAAAATAGTTGTCTCATTGTAAAAGTATAGTTTTCGTTCGTTGCTCAGATTATCGTATAGTTATATTTTAGTATATTTTTAAAATATAATTTAGTCCTTTTATCGGTTTCTAAAGAAATAGCAGTTTTTGTGAATCATAAATATATAGAAAATTATATAAATTTCATCATGACTTTTCCCGTTTATATAATGTTTTTCATATTTATAAAATCCAATGTTTTTCCACTTTTCAAACAAACCGTGTTGCAATATCCTCGTGCTTTAAATATATATATTTATATATATATATATATATATATATATATATATATATATATATATATATATATATTTCTAAACTAAACAATATAATGATTATTACATTTATTTAACCATTTAACCACCTTTATATATATCCGGTTTTAATATTTTTAAAACCTTATGTTATTTTCATTTGTCGTCTCATATGAATCAAACGCACCCTTTATATATATAACCAAACGGAACCTTTTTATATAAAACCAAACGGAACCTTTTCTAAACCGAATCCAAACGCACCCTTTGGACCCCCAAACAGCCCTTGCGGCTGTTAGCACCAAACCAAACACGCCCTTGGACCCAAACAGCCCTTGCGGCTGTTACACCCTCAACCAAACGCACCCCGTGCGGTGGCTGAGACAGCCAAACGCACCCTTGTGCGCGGCTGACCAACGGACCAAAACAAACACCCCTCGGCTCATCACACAATCAAATGCACCTTGGTTATTGCCAAACCAAACACCCCCTAGCTGGGCCAAGAACAACCGGACGCACCCTTTTGTGCTTAGTAAAACCAAAGCACCATTGGTGCTTGTTTAACAAAACCAAACGAATGCACCCTTGGTGCGGCTTGCTACAACCATACGCACCCTTCGTGGTGCCGAGCAAAACCAACGCAGCCTAGCTGCTGAACCACCGAAACAAACACCCTTTTTGTGGTGTTTCCTATTAAACCACAACGCAACCAAACGCACCCTAACTGGTGACAGAAAACAAAACGCACCCGCTGTGGGTGGTTGGCAGCCACATAAACAAACCCCCTTGGGCTGATAAGACCAAACGCACTCTTGGTGGGTGAATATGCCAAACCCGACGCACCCTCGGTGGTGGCTCACGGCCAACCAAACGCACCCCATGGTGGTGATACCAAAACCAACGCACCCTTTTGGTGCTTAAATAAATCACACGCACCCTATGGTGCTAGCTGTAGGGGGCAGCATGGTGCGGTGGTGGGCGTGGTGATGTTGGGGTGAAGACGAGGATGATGATGATGGCGTTGTGGGGTTGATCGTGGTGGTGGTGTTGACGTCGCGATGGTGGTGGCGGCTGTGTTGGTGGTGTGGGTCGCGGTGATGAAGTGGAGAGGGTGGTCACGAGGTGGTGGTGGGGATGACGATGACAACAAGATGATGATGATGATGGTAGTGGCAACGCGGCGCGACTGAGGCTGCCGGAGGAGGGGGCGGCGAGGCGCGTGGAGGTGCGTAACATGGGGGATCGGGTAGATCGGGTAATGGGGAGTAATTTTAGATTTGGCCGGAAGAGTCCGCCGAAAAAGTTTTCCGGCGGCGGCTGGCCGAACATGGGAGAGGGGTGGCCGGAAAATTTAAGAGAGAAAGAGAGTGTTTATTTGTGTGTGTGTTATTAGGGATGGAAATGAAATTTAATATATAAAATTTATAATATGAAATGATAATACCCAATAGTCTAGGGTTCATTTTGTAAATTTTAATATAGTTTCGATAACTATCGGTTCGGGACTTGTTTGAGCCACTTATCGGGTGATTCAAAATACGAAACTTGCGCCATTGTTTTCCAAATCATTTTTTTGATAAAAATAAGTATTTACTTGATAATATTTCATAAATATTTTTATAACATTTAAAATAAATATATGTTATTTATTTTGTGACTTGGTTAAAAATAAAAAGAAATTTTAACTAGGATATTCGCGTTATCAACAACGCTTAAATAAGAAAAATATTTAAAAATTTTATTTAATATTTTTATTAAATAAATATTGATAATTAAAAATAAATTTAATTATTTTTGTGTGTCGGTACCCGTTGTAGTTGAAGTTTACAATACTGTGTGAGCTGTTTAAGCCCTCTTCTGCTTTGTTTTATGTCTCGGGGTTAGAAAACTAAAATAAAAAAAAAGTTGATGAAATATCTTTTACCACTCATTATTGCTTTAGGTTCCGAGATCGTGAAAACGTTGATTTAGTTGATGCGTTTTTATGATAAATCAACTATGTTTTATATTATTTCCTTTTTTCGTTTTCGAATCAAATAAGTTAAAAATAACTTTCCCTTGAAAGATGTAATAATAAATATGATTTATTAATTAAAATATGTTTCGAAAATTTTACCGGTTACACGGTAATCGCTTTTATTTGACAATAAAAGACCAAAGGTGAAAAAGTCAAGTCGGACCCAAAAAGTCAAAGGGTAAAATCATCATTCAAAATTTTGAAAATTCTCGGATGTTACAGTTGATGGTGATTTTCTCGAATAGTGGTTCTTCGGTATCAGATTCAGATTCATAATTTTCATCGGCAGCCATTGCCATGAATTCATCAAATTCGGAAAAGATTTATTCTTCGAGAAGGGTTCTTTCGATGGAATGGAGGATTTTGCTTCCCTCATCTAGAAGAGCATCAAAATCTTCTTCTAAGATTTCATCGATAACATCGATACTATAACACCTCGTATTTTAGTTCATTGTACGACATTATGTAATTCATAATTTATTTTTAGGGTTTTACGCGTTTGCTCTTAAATCGTAATCGTTAAGCTAAATCGAGTAAACTAAAAATGATCATTCAATGTAAACGGGCATTAAACGATTAAACGTTTACATCAAGCAAGTGTTAATGATTATTTGAGGATTAATTACATCAAATTTCGTTCATGTATTTTTATGGTTACGTAAAAGGATTACCGTTTTTGCGGAATAAAATGCGGTTTTCGCATTAATGGAAGCACCAAAACCTAACTACGCTTAAACAAATACCCACGATTATATCCAATACACAAAATAATCAAAATATCATCCCATATATGAGTATGTGGCCAGATTTTTAGGGATAGGACCAAAGAAATATCAAAGTGCATGTCACTTGCCCTAAATATCAAGGTTTGGAAAATATCAAGGGAACAAAGCCTTACACCTTTGTTACAACTTGACTTACTAGCATTAGGAACTTCCTTGAGTCCTTGTCTTAGTCTTTAATCTTAAAGGAACATTAGCTGAGCAAGTAAACACAACATCTCTTCTTTTTCCAAAGTGTAAAACAAATACAAAAAAACTCTCCAATTCTATCCAACATAGCCCCACGGCTCAAAATCCATATAATACACAAATCCTACAAAATTTTCTAACCAATATACAAAGCAAACACACTCATATCTAATGACCCTACTAAGTGGTTTCAAGGCTTGGTTAACCATTTGCAAGGAAGGAAGCAAGAAAAGAATATAGGTTTGCTTGGGAAAAATAGCGGTTTATCTTATATTTTACTAGCTAAGGGTTTTAAATCAAAGGGTATGATTGTTATCTTGCCTTATCATTCACACAAGGTTATTTAAAAACTTAATCATTTCATACTTATGATTTTATGTGTTCATATGTTCTATTTAGCTAAATCACCATTTAGGATACTTTTGAATATGTGAAAGGGGAATTTTTTACTTACGATCAATTGTTTTAGTGAAATCTTATTTACATGTTATATGGGGGAATGCTAATATGTTGTTAAAAGGAATGTATAAAGTGTTTTAACATGTTGGTTACGTATTAACATGTATATGTACAAATTAGGGTTTTAATGGTAACTTAATAAGTTACAAGTAAAAATGGTGTGTAATAACATGTTAATCTTGTGTTCATGGACAATCTTGGACAAACATGACTAATGGATTAATATTATGTAGACATTAAGATATAAGTGTTGTTAAAGTAGTTGTACAAGATGGTTGAAGCTTAATGTATCAAAATAAGCTTTAATCTAAAAACATGTTTTAATCACAACTTTAAAAGTTTCTGTTTTGGTTCGAATTTGTTAACAGCCATATTAGGTTTTATAAAGATATTACATCTCATAAGGATTCCAAAATGATAAGAAACTTGAAAAACCGATTTATAACGAAGAAGATACGCTAGTTACGAGTTTACGACGCTAAATACTTTATAAAACCAAATTTTATTAAAAAATTACTATTCAGGGCAGGAAATGTATACTTTGTAAACATCAATAGTTATGGATTAAAACTTTCAATTACATGAGAACGTGTTCGCAAAAGAATCGCTTAAAAAAACTAGTTATAACGAATAAGATACGACATTTAAGGGTTTTGCGTTAATAAGTGTAATCTGTAATGAACAGTAAAACACTAGTCACAACAGAATCTCGGAAACTTAAAAATGTCATATTATGATCACTCGTCTTTATATGAAAGCGTGGGCATAAGAAACGCGAGAAACGGACTTAAAACGACAAAGTTATGTCATTTTTGCTAAAGGCATAATTATAAACGTTTTTACTTTATAAATACGTTCATCCACACTTAAACGATTAGATGGTGATATAGCTATATATATATATATATATATATATATATATATATATTTTATTAGTTATCAAAGTGCTATATTACTAGGGAATTTCATAATGAGGCTTCTTCAGATGGCGTATTGACGAGTTGTTGGATTTACGATTTAAAGTGTCCTAACTCCTCGTACGTCATGTCATGACCTTCTTAATTGTGATGCCGCCGAACTGAAAGTATGATGATAACTATTTAGGATTAATATATGGTAGTTGTTAGACAACGTCTTAAATACTGATTCGACTATATTAACTAGGTTGGCATTCGGGCTGTTAGCGTGAGCGTTTTTATTTGGGATATTTTATTATCAATTTACTCACTCAAGGTGAGTTCATAGCCCCATGTTTTACAATTATTGATTTACAAGTTTTTGGGGTGAGAAAACATATGTTGTGTTTACAAATTGACGCAAGTTGTACATTTATCGTTGTGATTACTTTTGCCTAAGTAGCGATTACCCACTATGCCCATGAATCATGAACTAATCAATTATGGAATGGAGCGCAAATGATTATAGATAGTTCTATTTGGGATTGACCTCCCCGTTTTTTTCGGGGGTTGATCGCTTATCACTAGAAACGAAAGTATTTATGTAGGATTTTAGATGTTACGGGTTGTAACATGTCACGGGCAATGTAGGCAATATTTATTAATGGTATTCATTTTTGTCGAGCTTCGGTGTCTTGAGCTTGAAAAATGTAATTCATTGTGATGGTCTGGATCTGTTGCATTATACGGGGAAAGTTCTTGCGGTCCTCTTATAATTTACTTAAACCTATGAAATTCACCAACTTTTTGTTGTCGTTTTTAATGCAATATGTTTTTCAGGAGATCATTAGGGCACGGGTGCAAAAGGGATACATGGGTGGTTAATGTTTTGAGATGTCATGCATTAAGAGTTAGTCGATTTAATTTTGTTATATTGTTATGGGCTGGAAAATTCTTTGTAATAATAAAAAGTAAACAAGTTGAAGCTTCGGCTTTTGTAAACATTATTTGTTAAAAATCCAATGTTATCAGTTTTATAATCGACTTTTAATTGTCGTTTAATATTTTTCTTGTGCTTGTGATCTGAGAAGTGAGAAACACGCCCAGGACCCTTTTATTCGCTGCGACCCATAATTGGGGGTGTTACAGATTGGTATCAAGCGTCAAGGTTATAGAGAACCAAGGTCAAAATGTTTTTGTTGGTCTATATCCGTTTTTCTACATTGCATTCATTTTAAATGGGTTTTCACGTGGACATACATTACAATAATTGTGTTTTAGTCGGTTAGTGGTTGCATGCATGAATTGATAACATGTTATGATATAAATGTATATTACTATAAGGTCTTATATTAAAATACTAATATAAGTTATGTTGAAGTTTCAGATATGGTTTACTTTCAGAATCGGAAGAGGCCACAGGTCACCTACACGGCAGTGTTAGTCATTTGTGGATCGGGGCAGACATTGGGTTCACCAGGAGTCGATGGACTCTCCCATTATGCCAGGGACCATATGCTTACAGAATGGTAGCCTTATAGGTTCCACATCGCCTGACTATCATACCTTGCCCCGAGGAGCCGAGTCACCTCACTCTCACTGGACATTGTTCCTGAGACGACTGTCACCCTCTGATGTACATACACAAGGAGGATGATATACTCCATGGACGAGGAACAGCCATACATTTGTTGTGCTTCCACCACTGCGATCCACCAGGATATGTTTCTTGAGTCTGATCGGAGGAGGGCCAGAGAGTGAGACACTGAGGATACGAGGAGGATCAGCTGATTTACCCTACTGATAAGGATGATGATGAGGAGGAGGAGGAGGAGCACCCAGCTCTGGCCGACTCTATTCTACCTATACACCGTATGACCACCAGGATATCTATCCGGGATGAGCCATCCATATCACTTCCTCCTAGGGAAAAGGTCGAGAGACTTCTTGCTCTTAACCACTCCCACCACCCCATCGACGACTTATCATCTATAATCTCCATTACACATTTATTACATCTCCCCCCATTTCCCAGCATCTAATACCCCCCCCATAACCTCGCTTGTCCTATTTTACCGTTTGGGCTTTAGTGTATGATCACTGGATGAGAGCCGAGACACCATCCATTTCTCATCCATTACCACTACCTACTTCATCACCACCTTTGTAGTTACTATCTTCTGACCACAGGATAGACAAGCCCGAGATTACACTACCACCTTGGAAGAGGTTGGGTATTGACCTTGGTCCTAGGTATGAGATTGGAGAGAGTTCAGCTGTAGCTACCACTAGACTAATTGGAGGTCGTAGGGCAGACTATGGGTTTGTCTGTACTATGGATACCGAGATCATACGACAGAGAGCCGAGGAGGTCGGCTATGGGATTAGAGATGTTTGGGTAGACCCGAGAGAGGCTATTGAGGAGGTAGCACCGATGACCCTTGAAGGGGACAATACTAGGGTGACCGAGCTTGCTGTAGTCCATGAGCAGGACACGCATGATATCTATGCTGTGATAGGGGATACTCAGGACAGGCAAACCCAGATGTATCAGAGAGTTGAGACATTGGTTGATGATGGTCAATACCACTATGAGACTGCACGACTACTAGATCAGGAGGCTCTGGTTTCTCGAGAGGCATGGGGACGCTCCATAGAGGTTAGCTATATGGTACGTTCAAAGATATGGCATTACGCTCTGTAGTGATGAGTCAGCAGGCAGTGATTTCAAAGTTGCAAGCAGCTGACCGTAGGAGTCAGACTGTGACTTTAGAGATGCTACAGGCAGACCGCATGAGGCAGGCAGAGATTGCAGCATTACGGACATTTGACCATACCCGACAGGAGCAGCT
>BQNB010184674.1:0-12287 GCA_026074375.1 Tanacetum coccineum
TTCGGTAAGTGGATAAAAACCGAAAATCCCCTAAGGGTAAGGGATTTTCAGCTAGGGTTTTGAGGAAGAGAGGTGCACCGAAAACTATTTAGGTTTTTAGGGATTTGATAGTAGAATAAAAATTGAATTGAGAATGAGGTGAGGGGTATGTGTTTATATAGGAACATAACCCTACCCCAATTCTTGTAGGATAAGGAATTCCTTTTCTCCCTTCCTCTTAGCCCATAATCAAACCAAACACCCCTTTTGAACCCTTGTGGGAGTCGGCTACAATAGGCCACCCACAGGTTTGGTTTTTGTTCGTTATTAGTTAAATAATTAATGGTAAACAACGACTATTTAAATATTTATCGTAAAGTAAAACATACTCTAAGTGTTTAACGCGTGTGCCCCCAATAGGCTCACGTATTTCTAACGTATAACTTGCAGAACCGACTAACATATTCCAACACCAACTTCAACCTGCAACATATAACATATTGGTTTGTGTTTTGGCTAATGTATTGTCTGCAAGTTTTGTGTTTTCTATGGTCTGCAAGTTTGGTTGTATTCAATATGTTTTTCTGATGTGCAAGTTCAGTCATAAGGTCTAAAAGCATCACTTTTATTAACTATAGGTTGTGGTAGTGGTAAGACCAGAGTTCAGTCATAAGTTGTATTTGTATGATGTTGCAGGATTAAATCTGCAACAAGTAATTGTTGCACATGACCTATTTAAGTAATTTTGTAACTTAAATTTCTTTCTATGATTTGTACTAAAACCTTAGTTTTACACAAAGCATCCTATTTGATAGGAAACGGAACCAACCAATGAGACCCTGCTAGTATGACCCCTCAATGTATGGTTTTCTTTTTTCCTCATAAAAACTGTGATACAGTGAAATATTAGCTCCAAGTTCACTTTGGTTGCAAGTTATGTATTTTTTTTGGGTTTGTGAAATCATCCAACAAAAAAATTTGATTAAACTATATTGTTAATTATTCATCCAACTAATAAGAGTGTTACTTTGTATCATGATATAAACTATGCAATCAACATTTTATAAAAACATTACGTAATCAAGAATTAGACACATCCCGTGTGCATCGCACGGGTCTGAATGCCTCGTCATTTTAAACTTTTAACTTCAATACATTAACCTATTAACCTATTTGTAACCCATTTTTAACTTTTTATTAATCTCTCCATTATAGATTCTCGAATAGTTTTCCTTCAACGTCGTAATTTTATTTCTTATATTAACAACGAACTTTCAAAAAAATTATCTTTAACAAAATAGGTATTATGACCTGTTGATTTTCCACCTTGATAAATAATTAATTATCATTTTCCACGTGGAATTTTTTTTCTTAACAATTTTCCACCTGTATCCTTAATTGAACCCAACCCGTTAATGAAATGAAATAAAACCCGACCCACTGTTGGAATAGCTTTCGTAAACTAGTAACCAAAACAATACGCTTTTGTTAAATCGGATTAATATTGTTAACAGTTTTTTTTAATAAACTGGTTTTGTCGAAACCAAGATAGAGTTTCGTTGGACTTCAGTTTAGAAAACAGATTTTAATTTTCAGTTTTATAGATCAATAACGTTGTAATTTATACGAATCAGTTTACGTATATAGAAACCAGGATTGAGTTTCTATTAAACTGATGTAATTTTCACTGAAACCAAGGCCGAGTTTCGGTGAAGCAGGTCCAGTACAAGCAGATACCGAGTTATTACAGTTTGTTTAACTGTTTGTGTTAATTTTTCAGGATGACTAACACTCAAACTCCTCCTCCTGTGACTACTGTTGTGAACACAACCGGTGCGCCGGTTACCAACATAGTGGCTAATCATGCGGAGAAACCAAAAAAATTTAATAGTCAGAATTTCAAAAGGTGGCTACATAAGATGTTCTTCTATCTCACCACCTTGGGCCTTGCGCGGTTCTTGAAAGAAATTGTACCTCAGGTTGAACCTCCTACCGAAGGTCAATCCTCTAATACACAGGCCCGTGGATTCTTGTCGGATGGATGGAGAACAGTTTGACTCTTGTGTCACAACTATGTTCTGAATGGTTTGATAGATCCTTTGTATTACGTCTGTTACTTCAAGACCATGACTGCCAAAGGAATTTATGGGTTTCATTGGAATGCAAGTACAATAATTGAGGATGCTGATTCATAGAAGTTCGTGGTAGCTGCTTCTTGGAGTACAAGAGGTTTGGATTCAAAGAGCGTGAATTAGTCAGGGTCAATATCTGTAGGTATTGATCCACGACAATCCATGTTGAGGAATGACTTGAGTTGAAACTTTTCAAAGCTGTTGCAATTATTGAAAAGTTACCAAGCTGGTAAATTTTAAAAACTACTTGAAGCATAAGCGAAAGGAGATGAGTGTTGAAGACTTAGTTGTTCGTCTTCGTATTGAAGAGGACAACAGGTTTGCTCAGAAAGACACTAATACACCTGATTCTGCCAAGGCTAATATAATTGAGCATGCTGGGTCGTCTTCAAGGTCTAATCCAAAGGGAAACGGTAAAGAAAAAAAGAAGAATGACAAGAAGAGCAAAGGGAAGTTTGAGTACCTTGCTCTTAAAGCTGGAATTGTGAAACAGAAGTTCCAGGGGACTTGCTACAACTGTGACCAACCTGGTCACCGTGCTGCTAATTGCAAGATGCTAAAGCGGGTGAATTCACGTCTGGAAAATATAGTGAATGATGATGTGGACATGATTGCGATGGTGTCTGGCGTGTGTGCCATGATCTCTGAGGTAAACCTGGTAGGTACTAATTGTGGTGGTTAGTGGATTGATACTGGGACAACCCGTCATGTATGTGCTGATAAGAGTATGTTTCACTCTTTTAGAGCGGTTGACAATGGACAGAAGCTGTACATGGGCAATTCTGCAATTCTACAAAAGCTGTACATAGGCAATTCTGCAATTCACGTCAAGCAAATATGGTAAATGATGATGTGGACATGATTGTGATGGTGTCTGACGTGTGTGCCATGATTTATGAGGTAAACCTGGTAGGTACTAATCATGGTGGTTGGTGGATTGATATCGGGGCAACCCGTCATGTGTGTGCTAACAAAGAGTTATGTTTCACTCTTTCAAGCGGTAAAACAATGGACAGGAAGCTGTACAAAATGCAATTTCTGCAAATGGTCTAGATATCAAGGAGAAGCGAGATGTTTATTTGAAGATGACACTAAGAAAGACTCAAGTTGAACAATTGTCTTGTATGTTTTCGGAGATTCCGCAGAATCTTGTGTTTGGTTTAGCTGTTAAACAAGTTTGGTTTTCGTCTAGTTTTTGAGTCTGATAAGTTTTTTTTGTCTAAGAATCAAATGTATGTTGGTACGGGTTATGCCATGAATGGTATGTTTAAACTCAATGTAATGGGGGTCAAGAATGAAATCAATAAAATGAACTCTTCTGCTTACATGATTAGTCCTTCTAATGTGTGGCATCTCCGTCTTAGAACTTGTAAATTTTAATTCAATGCGTCGCTCATGAATAAATCTAATAGCATACCAAACTGCCATATTGATTATAAATAAAACTGTGAAACTTGTGTTAAAGCCAAACTTACAAGAACATCCTTCAAATCGGTTAAGTGAACAACCAAACCACTTGATATGATACACACAAACATATGTGTTGAAATGAAATCACTATCCAAGAAGGGTGGCAATAAGTACTTTATCACGTTTGTTTGATGATATGTGACAAAGTATTGCTATGTTTACTTGATGAAAAAGTAACGATGAAGCTATACAAGTTGTTCCAATACCAAACCAAAGTTGAGAATCAACATGGTAGATAAACAAGTTGTAACGAAAGTGATAGAGGAGGTTAATATGTCACTACCAATTACCGAGCTTATTGTACGATACCTGGAAATAGACATGAGTTTACTAACTGCTCTCAATTTCACCCAAGCAAAACGTATTGCTGAAAGGAAGAACTAACCTTGAAAGAAATAGTTACTTTCACTGTTTGATTAGCTCTGGTTTGAGCCAGACATATGGGGGGTAAGCCATTTTGACGGCTACCTTATCTTTTAAATAAGATAACCTCGTAAGGATTAAAAAGAGACCCCGTATGAATATGGATATGAAGAAAACCATCATATCAGTACTTACGAGTATGAGGCTGTTTAGCCAAGGTAGTTGTGCTAGTACCTAAGGCCAAAAAGATTGGACCTAAATATGTGGATTGTATATTTATTGGATATGCTAAGAATAGCAGTGCCTATCGGTTCATTGTACATGACTCGAAGAATCCAGATATACAAAAGAATACAGTAATGGAATCGAGGAATGCTTCCTTCTTAGAAAATATATTTCCTTGTTTATCGAAGGAAACTGGAAGCTCATCTAGATTAGATGACGAAGTTGTCTAAGATAAGAGACAACGTGATGAGAATGATCTCCAAGATGAGAGACAAGATCAAACCGAGGAAGTAGAAGTTGAACCGAGAAGAAGCAAAAGGGCAAGAAACGAAAAATCGTTTAGACCTGATTTTGTTTCTTTTATGGTAGAAAATGAACCCACATCTTACCAAGAAGCGGTAACTTCCTCGGAAGGGAAACAATGGAAAGAAGCCATCAAAAGTGAAATAGAGTCTATTTTACAAAACCATACATGGGAGCTCGTGGATTTACCTCCTGGCTGTAAACTACTTGGCTATAAATGAATCTTCAAGAAGAAGATGAAAGCTGATGGCACCATTGACAAATACAAAGCAAGATTGGTGATCAAAAGATTTAGTCAACGGGAAGGTCTAGACTACTTTGATACTTATTCGCCGGTTACTTTAATTTAAAAAAAACCGCCCTAACCCACAACCCCCCCTTATTAGATGATAATGCCATTGCCGCAATTCATAAAATTGGAAATTTCACTAAATGATGTTGAAAATTGGCATTGTCTAAACGGAGATTTAGAAGTTTGAAATATAATATGAAACCACCTGAGGTTACACTGCTCCTGGAACAAGAGGCAAGGGTTGAGTAGACTTGTTAATTCATTATATGGCTTAAAAGCAAGCCTCCCAAACAGTGGCATCAAAAGTTTGATCACACCATATTAGAGAGTGGATTCAAAATTAATGAATGCGACAAGTGTGTTTATATGAAGGACACAAGTAGTGGATATGTAATTTTATGTTTGTATGTCGATGATATGCTTTCGTTGGAAGTAACGACAAGATAATTAGATATACTAAAGTACATGTTTCAAATCAAAGTTTGACAGGAAGGATATGGTTTGGCTTGATGTGATTCTTGGACTAAAGATCATACGAACTCAGAATGGACTTGTGTTAAGTCAAGCACCATTACGTGGACAAAATTCTTAATCCTCATAATGCTGAGGGATTCCGGCCAAGCTAGAACTCCAATTGACACCAGTATGCAGTCTATCTAAAAAAAGAGGCTTAAGTGTTGCCAATTAGAGTATACAAGGATTGTTGGTATGTAATGTACCTTGATGACAGGTACCCGATCTGACTAGCAATATGCAGTAGTAGCTAAGCAGATATACAAGTAATCTAATTATCACATTGAAAGCTATAACGAGGGTAACTTCATTATTTGGGATACTATCGCGATTATAGATTGCATTTATGACAGACATCCTGCTGTATCGAAGGATACAATGATGCAAATTAGATATCTGATATAAAGGATTATAGATCGACTAGTAGATATGTGTTTACACTAGGAGGGGCCGCATATCTAGGAAGTCCTTCCAAAACATGTTATATCAAAGTCCCACGATGGAAGATTAAATTTAATCGCGCAGATAAATGCAGAGAAGAGGTGCAAATGCTACGTAATTCGTGTAAGACATACCAAGGTGGCCTAAATCGGTAACGACCATTAGATAACCTAGTGATAGTAAATCGGGACGCCTGGAAGAGCTAACAGTACAATGTAAATAATGAAAGTCCAGACATATCTGTCTTTGACATAAACTCGATACGAACAACTACTCTCAACTATAGTTATCTCAAATTAACTATGTGGCGTCAAAAGATCACTCCGCGGATCCGTTATTATCTGCAAAGGTCTCCCAATAAAGGAGGGTTAGTTAGGTAAAGTCGTCTAAAGAGAAATGGGACAAAGCCCTTGAAGGAATGAGTTTTCTATCAAGGAAAATCGAACTTAGTTACTGAGATCCCAAGATCTAGGTTTAATAGGACAACCTAATCATAGAAATGTAGGGGAAGTCCACGTCCAATGTGGGGGATACTTAACTTTTACTTCCTTGTCCATCATATAACAATTGTGACTTGTTGAGTGGTTAAAACACATTGCTTTATGATTAAGGAAGAAATCATAAAAGCTAAGATCAAAGATAAATCTAAAATATATTTTTAATGATTCAAGATGAAATCACCTATGTGAGAAAGAAGTGGGGTCGCTTCAAAGGGAATTATGGGGGCGCAATTCCTAAGAGCTCTTGCAGAACCAGGCTAGTGCTCATGACCATGACGGGCACGACTATGAGGACTTGACAAGGTTAGGGAGAGTCCTGTGTGAGTGTGTATTATCGTCTACGTAAATGGATGTTGAGGTCAAGGAGATCGCATCTACTCAGATCTAGTAGACTAAGTGCATCTCACAAAGGAAGGTTCAAAGGGTCACACCTACCTATCCTATGCAGGACTTAACCGCAGAAATTTTGCCAAAATTTTTGGGTGTTTTCGACCGATCTCCATTCATGTGGGGGATTGTTAGAAAAATGGTTTTTGCAAAATGAGTTTTTGCAAACTTTGGACACCATTTAACATATGTAGATGTTATATATCTTTATATTAGTTTGGGGCTTTGCGTACTCTTCGAAGAGAGCTTCGCAATGAGCTAAAGTATGTCCAAAGTGGAATTAAGATGAATGAGATATCGTGTCTTAAAGTGAGGCACGTAAAACACAAAATCTAGAAAACTAAAACTATCCCACATCGCCCAAAGTGTAAAGTGGGAATGGGTTTATAAGGAAATCTTTGTATTGTCCTTCAAATTCCTTTAGGTTGGTTATGCTCCCACGCCTACGTGCGCGCGCATGGGGTGCATAAAATAGGATTTCTGTGCCAAAATAGGTTCGAAGCTTCTAAACTCATGCGAGCCCGCCCGACCTGCGGACACAAATGCAGCTCCAAAAGTTTGCCTATGCGCCTATCTTTTTGCTGCTGGTTCGTTTCACTATGAGATAAGGTTCTTCCGCTAGTCAATATTCTGTGATCTTTCCACATCATCACATTATTATCTAAATTACGTTTTTAGATCTATATCAAATTAATTAGCAGCTATCTGCTAACTGGCTGGTGACTATGGAGTTTTACCTATATTAGCCTATATAAGTTACCTTTCTCATTCGGTTTTAAGATATAAAAAAATAAAACGGAACAACTCCAATAACCATTTACACCAGCTTCGTTAGCAGCCCTTTCCAGCAGTTCGATATTTAGAATGATATTTAGTAGGGTTTTTTCGTAATTATTTAATAATTTATGCTCCTTAGATACTTTCATACATACTTCTATACTCATGAATGGTAGAATTCTTTCGTTTTTTTTTCTGCGCACTTTAATATAATCATTTTCTTTCCGCTTCTATACCAAAACATAAAATATTTACTAACCGTCAATAATCTCTTAAAAATCCGATAATCATCAAAATATTTGCTTTTCAGTGGCTCAACGCGGGTACGGCGCTAGTTCTTTGGATATGTAAAAATCAACAAAATGAATAAGAGGGCATTTTATTTGATTGTGTTTTGCATAATATTGATCGATATACGTTTTAGCATATTTTTTCAGTGTGCCATACATATGCAAGTATGTATGATCTTGAGTTGAACTTTATCATTGTTCTTGTTTAATTTTTTTTTGTTTTGATTACCGAGCTATGTTGTATATTCAACAGATCCAAGAAAATGAAAAAAGAGGTACAATTTTGATATGTGATAATATATATGATGTTCCATATTCGATCACTCTCTTGATCAATTTTATTCAGGATTTTTTGTTATGTTTCCTATGCTAGATATGAATCTAAAAGCTAATTGCATTTTGTACACGTTCAGGTAATAATAAAATAAAGATCGTCAGATATTCGTCACCTCTTTATTCGTGTCGATGATTTATTAAGATATAGATTTGGCAACTGTCATCTCAATCTTTTAAACGGTTCGAACATATATAAGACATAGAAAGTATGACATATCATAATGCAGATTGCAAAATAAAGCACTCTATATTATGTTGACCAAAATTTCTATTAGACAAATATAGATAGGGTGAAAGATGAAGATACGCAAGATACTTTTTTCAAAAGTTACAATATACGTAATCAACTAAATATACCAGTATTCTCAAAAAACTTTCAAATTTTGAACGATATACGTAATGTAACGGATACCAACAACTTAAAGGTTTACCACTTCGAAAAAATCGATGGTAATAAGATATAATAAAAAATGATTCGCCTAACGGATTTTTATTGAAGTGTCATGCTTCATTAATCGGTGATTTATGGATGATCTTTTACTTTGATTTATGGGCGAAATTTTATTTGGAGACTTGGAGTAAAAGTTTTATATTATGTGTAGCTTTAAGTAAAACTAGTTTTAATACCCGTGCACGCACGAGGCTTGTACATTATCTTTTTTTTATATATAAAATTTTTATTTTTAGTGTATTATAAGTTATATAAAAGTTCAAGGGTTTTTTTTAAGTTATAATAAAATTTGTGTATTTATAAATTTACACTTAACTCTATAATTTATTTAAAATTAAATCACTAATGTTTTATTTAATTACCTCAGTCTGTTTTTTGATGTAAGCTTGTGGTGTTGAGATTATCAATTTGACACATATATTTTTATGTGTTTTTTTTCTTTAATTAGATTTCTCCACCAAAATAATGCCGAATTTTGAAAAAGTATATTTAAGCTTTTATTAAACGCATTTATTCAAAAATGATAAAAAATCACAGTGGTGCTACCAATAAGGAATCATGAGCGAGGTGTGGTTTTTAATACGAAAGTCTTATATTAGTTTTCGTTTTCCTTTACAGGTAAATGATAATTGGTTATTTATACAAAAAGAAGTGGTGGAGTTAGTAGTGGTAACTCAACTTGGTCAATTTGTAAATATTTTAATGTTATCTATTTTTAAAACGGTTTGGTCAGCTCCACTGTACCTCAATTGTTGTCGTTTTTTAAAGTGTTATGTAAACGCTTATATATGAGTCTTTATTAATATTATGTTACAAGCTGTGACGTGCCACTTTACTAAACTCATTTCTAAATTTGTGGAAAAGTTAAGTTAAGCTAGGTTGACTTTTTATTTATGTGGCTTGGTTGTTTTGTTTGGGATCGATCTTATGGTAGATTGGCTAAGCACCATGGTATATTACTTTTTTTTTCGCTCCAGTCTGCATTAGAAATTGGATTTGTACTTTATGTTTCTTTAACGTGTTGTTGTTTTTATTTACGTTGTATTTTCTTATTTGTTTATATTATTTCTTTTTTGATTTTTTTCTGTTTTACCTTTATCTTTTATATTAAATATTAAATAAAATCATGCCTTATTACTTTGTTGATAAAGTGTTAGTTTCTCAGTTGATTTTGTGTCTAATTCATATTTTGTATCTAAAAGTAGAAGAATACGTTTCGGGACTCATAATCTCAATTCTAACAGGAACTTCTTTAGTTATTCATTTTAGAGAAGGTTCATATTCAAGAACGTCGTGCGTGACAAATTTGTTATTTTTGTCTAATAAACATGAGATTGCATGTTTCGTTTAAAATACTTTAAACTTCAAATTGATTATATTATAAATTTTTGTTTTTTATTTAATAAAGTTTATTTCTTGTGCGAATGCAATCGTTTTATATTTAAATTGTTAAAACTATAGTTTAACACATCTAGACATTTTTACAAATAACAAACAGTTTTATTTTATTCGAATTCATATTTCTCAACTACTTATTCAGATTAGATAGGTAAATCTCATTCACAATTTTCTACGAATATCTCTGATTCGATGTACAAATCACAATATATTTCAGGGCCTAAATTATTAAATAACAACACCTTTGTTCGAGGTTAATATTTTTTGAATACTGTACCGTAAAAACACAATCATATGTAACTTTTTATAAACCTTAAAATATCATTTGTTTTAAATTTAGGGGTTTTTGTATATACTATTATCTTATTAGCCTTAACATTAGAGATCCACATTGTACTAATCTACCCCTTAAGTTATACACAATGGTAACCTCCTACTAAGCAATAATAATAGTTTCTTTCTTTGTTATTCTCTTCTCTTATTCTTGTATTCTTATTCTTCTCTTCATCTCTTATTTTTAACATTTATAATACGTTACTAGTACGAATTGTCTAAAAAATAAGCATAAATAAGCATGATGCTTTCCCAAATAAATTCGGGTAAAGGCACAAACATAACTCTGATGTTGAATAACTTCAATGTTGAAGATCTAATCATAAGCAATGGGGGAGCTTTGAAGAGACCAGAGAGAGTGTTGCCCCCTAGTGTTTGGACCAATAGTGTAATTTTATTATATTTAAGAATTCATTTTGTCATTTTTACTATAAGTATTAGGCAACGGACTAGTTATTTTTACTATATTTATGAATTTATTTTATGTATTGTCCATGGAAAAAGGCCAGTTAGTTCGGTTTTATTGACATTGTAATAAAAAAGCCAAAAAACTAGAAAGTGATAAGCTTTTTTGAAATTTTATTGTTGTATTTAGTTGGATGAGTTTCAAAGAACTGTTATAAAGCTTACATGAAACAGTAAAAAGTTAAATGAAATAAAATCTTTCGATTATTGGATGTGTTAAGAAGTGAAAGCAAAGAAAAAGAAGCAAGTAATACGATCTAACAAAATAAGTACTTGAGATCGTTTTAGAAATTTTTGCTCAGTCATTTCAAGAGCTAATGAGTAGCTGTTGGTTATTCAAGCGCATACATCTCTTGGATATGGACCGAATCGTTAAAGACCACATACTATACTTGACGAAGCAAAGTGGATGGATCTTTTGCGTAAAATGACAACCAAAGACATGGTATTCTTCGATTCTTTAATTTGTTATGGACTATTAGGTGTTCATGAAACGGACATTGCCTATTAACTTGATTAGAGCTCACCAATGTCATTTGCTATTTAAGACCATCAAGTTTGGAAATGCCAATGCATCGACGTTTGTTTTAATAATTGTTACAAACTCAAATGTCTATCGAATAATTCATGTATTATCTGAATATTTTTTTCATATATTAACACAAAATGTTTACATTTGATGTTTTTCTTAATTTGTTTTCGCATATAATTTCTTACAAAAAAAATTATTTAAAATACCTCGTGAGTCCACAAGTCTTTAAGCTAGTTGTTGATAAAAAAATAAAACCCATAAGTCCGTATCACAAAATTGAATGCCAAATTCAATGCCAAATTGAATGGCAAATTTAATGCCAAATTTAATGCCAAAACCCCCTCTACATCATTTATTGTGGCCGGCCATAAGGGGCATCCCACAAGGTTAAGGTTTTTTCATCTTTAGCCCCTCCATTTTATATTTAAACATTCGTCTAGTTAGTTATAAAAATATAAGGTAACTAATGGTCGTTTAAAAACATTTCGTGAAGTATATTAAACCTTTAGTAATAAATATAACATGTATATATATTAAATGTTTAATAAACGTACTCTTCATGGCTTAACGTGTGTGCCCTCAATAGGCTCACGTACTTTCTAGTTGTATAACATGCGTATCTGACTACCATATTCCAGCAGCTCCCACTTTGGAGTTGGAGTAGCACATTACATTTATACCAACAATGGAAACATCTAGCAACACTCCATTTGTTATTGAATAGAAATACCTGAGTTACAGTTTCAAGAAAAACTCTCGGTATAATGGTTATGTATTACTTGCTATTATCATCCCTTTGTTACTGATACAGTTTAACCATGGATATGGATCCTAACTCATTCCATATATTTTAACTATTTAATTTATTGTTAGAGAAGTTAATTCAGATCTACAATAAAGAATCATCTTGAATTACACTTTGGGTGCGGCCACACAATCATCTGATTAATTCTAGAGAGGCGCCAATGGTATCATACTGCAATTAGACAATTTGAGGAACAAATTCTTTATTGAATACAAGTGTTTTGAATGCTTCTTCACATCACTTCCAAGAATAGCCTTTATAACTACCTTTTTCAGGATAGCGTTGGACTTATAAT
>BQNB010184675.1:0-12287 GCA_026074375.1 Tanacetum coccineum
TCAAAGTTTTTATTTTTCCTGAATTAAACTCACTTAAAACTACTTTTCTGTATTTTTTGAGATTGTTCTCATATTGTTTATTTTTTTAATCATTTTTTCTTTATAAAACTGTTTTAATTCATTTAAAATTAAATTAAAATAAAAAATATATAATTTTTTTAGAAAATTTTCTTTTATCATTTTGCACCTAGGAAAAATAAATTTGCATCCGTAGGGTTAATTTTGCAAAATTTTGTTTTTTAAATCCCGTTCTCGTTTTTCGTGTTTTTAAGCTCAAATCACTTCCGTTTTTAGTCTAGTTTTCTTTATTCTTTCTTTTTAGTCACTTAGGACTTATAAAAGTTTAAAAAATAACTTTAGGATTAAAATTTGATAAATTAGGTTTTTAAGTCGCGTTTTTACGTTCGCGTTTTAGATTTTAACTTAAATAGCTTTCGTTTTAGGGTTTCTTTTACTTGTTTTTGCATTTTATTAGTAGAAATAGATAACCAATCAAATCTTTGATTATTCAAGCATATATTCCAAACTGATTCTCGATTTTCAAATTCACACCTCGTCGGGAAGAACGACCCGAAAATCATACTTCCGGTTTACTACAATTGAGAGATTTTTGATTCGTATCCTTATATTTATATATTTATAAGTATATTATATATTTATTTTTATATATATTTAAAAAGGATTGGTCAGAAGTTGTCAACCCGGAAGATCATCTTAAGATTTTTAAGGCTGCAACCAAGGTAGAACGGTGGGCGACGCCAACGTGGTGTCACATGTTCCATTCCACACTCACCGGAAACGCAAGGGTTTGGTTTGATGATCTCCTTCCGGAATCCATAGATAGTTATGACGACCTGAAAGAAGTATTCTTGGCAAATTACCTCCAACAAAATAAGTGCATCAAAGACCCCGTCGAAATCCATCACATAAAGCAGAGGGAAGGGGAGTCTACGAAAGATTTTGTACGGAGGTTCAAGATTGAGAGTAGGGATGCTAAAGGGGCACCGAAAGTCATGAGAATCTCAAGATTCATGCATGGAATCACGAACCCTGAGCCGATCAAGCGTTTGCACGACAAGATCCCAAAATCCGTAGACGAAATGTGGAAGATAACCACAGCTTTCCTAGAGGAGAAGTGGCAGCTGGCAACCAGGAACGAAAAAAGACATTTCCGTCATCAAAGCAGCAAGATGCCAGACACAGACAAAATTTCAAGAAAGAAGGCTTTAAGAATCAACAAAGGTCGGAAAAAGGCAAGACAGACTTGCCCTCTTCACGAAAACACCAAAAGAGATCCTGGCTCTAGACAAAGGAAAGTTCAAACCTTCTCCTCCAATGACAACACCGGTGGAAAAAGGAATGCTAGCAAATTCTGTGAATTCCATGGAGACGTAGGGCATACCACAGATAAGTGCATGCACCTGAAAAGGCAAATCGAGGAAATGCTTAAGGCAGGAAAGCTGTCGCATTTGATCAAAGAGTTGAAGCAAAATAATGGGAAAGACCAAGCAAAGGTGGCAAAGAAGGGAGAAGCCGCAGGAAAGGACAAGCCACTAGCAATCCTGATGGTACAGTCGGGACGGAAGATAGCCAAACAAAGGATCACCCAAACATTCTCTCCGGAGACAATGATCTCGTTCCCACCCTTAGGGGAAGAAGATGGAACGGAAGGGCCCATGGTTATTGAAGCTAAGGTAGGAGGACACCTTGTCCACCGCATGTACGTGGACGGGGGCGCCTCTTCAGAAATTCTATATGAACACTATTTCAACCAACTCCGTCCAGAAATCAGAAACCAAATGGTTCCCGCAACCACATACTTGGTCAGGTTTAGTGAAGAAATAATATGGCCGCTGGGGCAAGTATCGCTACTCGTAAAAATAGGCGATGAGGAACACTCAACTTCCGCATGGATTAACTTCATAATTGTAAGATCGCATTCTCCGTACAACGGAATAATAGGAAGGCTAGGTGTAAGGAGAATCAAAGCAATCCCGTCCACAGCCCACGCAATCTTGAAGTTCCGAGTGACAGGCGGAACGGTCACACTGCGGAGTAGCAGGATCATACCGCTGGAGTGCGCAATGATCTCAGGGCCCAGAACGCAGCAGCCTATTAAGTAGCAATTCATCCAGAATATTCTGAACAAACTATAGCAATAGCTTATTCCTTAACCGTAGCAGGCTGAAAGAATTTTCATATGGAGTTAGCTTGGTAAAAAAAAGTCATATGTATTTAAAATTTTATCTCAAGCTATTTAAGTCTTGGGAGAAGTTAGTTCTGAGGTAAAAACGTATACTGGTGATACCAACTATTTTTATATTTCCCTTCTTCCAATTTTCCTCACTAACCTATTACACAATGGTTAATAACCATTGTGTCTCTCTTTTTCCTTGTATAACCGGCTAGTGCATGTATATGCACAAAATCCATAAGATTTCCATAATCTAGCTCAATCTTGTACAAATATCCTCTAATTAAGACATGTACTTAGTGGTTTAGCTAAATACAATGTGTGACTAACTAAAAACTACAAAACTACCTTGTTAAGGGCACGATTTGGTTTGTTTAGGACTAGGAGGCATGTAACTAGCTCATTCGCCTATAAATACACACTCATATTGTCACTTAAAACATTTCCAAAACTCTCAAACCTTCTCAAGGATAAACCATACTCATTTACTCTCTCTTTGCATTGATTCTCTTATACGATCCCTACAAGACCACATTCCTTCTAAGGAACAAGGTGCCTTAAATTAGCATTAGGGTGTTAAGATGTGTATTCGAGGTAAGGATTGGGTATACAAAGCTTGAAGCTTAGGAATATTACAGTTTGGGTTGTAAACACTTGTGTTGTCTTCTAATCCACGAAAACTATATACTAGGACTCTTGTAAAGTCACTATACCACTCGTAGTATTATTTGTATTCTTGTGACCTAGTTAATATGAGCGTCAATATATAAATGTTATGCTAGCATGAGTTCACGCATAGTAAATGAGAAATATGTGTGTTCTACGCATGTCACGTACGTATGCACGACTTGTGTGGTGTTAAAATGTGAAGACAACACGTAACACGAGGGTTAATAACAAACAAGATCTTAAACATTTTGTTATATGAAAACGTGGACCTGCGCAAACAATAAACCCTTAGCGTTGAAATTTTTTACGAAACCACATGTAAAACTTTTAGTAAACATGGACACTAGGTTGGGAACACGTATACACTACCTAATAAAACGCTTTGCAAGTAAAATACGACGTGTTTACACGTTAAACACACGACATTTCGTCACTAGGACTTGTCGAACCTTATGTAAATTGCTAGGAGACTAATGGGCCACGTGTACTCACGTGTAAACCAAACGTAACCACCTTCGGGCCCAACTAGCCCAACAGGCCCAACTACGGGATAACCATGGCTTATAAATAAGCTCATTCGAGCTTATTAATTGAATTAGGAAACTTGGTGAACATATATATAACAAGCATGCATGAGTAAAAACTTTCTATTGGGTCGTGCAAGCCCAACAGCCACGAGCGACCCTAAGCAGGCCCAATAAACCAAGCCATTAGACCCACAGCTTATTTTTAAGCTCAATGAGCTTATTAATAATCCAACGAGCTTAGTTGAAACCAATATGGACCATTGCATGATTTAAAAACCAAACAGACCTAAAATGGGCTCGTTAGCCTGTTATCGTAGCTACTAAAGTCCATAAGCCACATAAGCTTGAACAAGCTTTATTATTGGCTTAGACAGCTTATAGGTCTTGTATAAGCTTAAGAAATGACAATGGCATAAAGGCGAAGCCCAAACGCTTAACTAGTTACCGGTCCATAATGGGCCTAAAAAGGCCCTTTAACGAGCGTGCAGCTTATTAATAAGCCCCACAATAAAAAATAGCTTAATTGTAATTCTTGAGTGATAAGAAAATAGAAAGTAAGTTGAAATATGAAGGGAAATGGACCTTTTTTATTTACTTTTCGGTTAACGGTTATTGGGCCTCAAGTCCAATTGGCCTAATAAGCTCATCCGAGCTTTTTTATTAGCCAAACTAAATAATTTAACTTAAATAAGCTTAACAAGTACTCTTCTGTATTCTTTCGGAAAATAGATTGACATTAAAAGCTTAATGGACCTTCTGGGCCAATAGCTCAATAAGACCAAATAAGCTCGTCCGAGATTATTTATATAAGTGGACAACTTATGTGGCTTATTGGAGTCAAATGAAACATATTGTCCCTAATTAGACTTTATTCGGACTAAAAATGTGATTTTTACAAGTTCAGGGACTGAATGTGTCATTTTTGAAACTTAGAGGTTTAAAACTATTAACTCACTGTTTTGATAACTTAAGGGACTGTTTGTGTCATTCTGAAACTTTAGGGACTATTAGAAACATATAGGGACCTAAAGTGTAACTTGGTAAAGTGTAAGGACAAATTGTACAGTGGAAAGTTACGGAGTCTAACGTGTATATTACTGTATTTCAAAAACTTAAGGGACTGTTTGAATACATAAACTCCAGGGTAAATTTATAACAAAAGTTGATTTTTATAAACACTTAGCGAATCGGACAAATTGTATTCGGAATATTATACAAAATGGAACCTTCGATTTAATTAAATAGGAATATTATTTATAACAATTTTACGTATAAGATGTGTGAAATGTATACCTTCCAAGGGCATCAAGTGAATACAAATACGTAAAACGTGTGCACCACCACACAGAAGACCATGACCATCCAATAATGAAAAGCTTAAAAATTGCTCATGGGTTGCATAGAGGAAGGAACTTCTTAGAGTCTTTTGGCGGACCTATTAATGATCCAATTTTACTGCTCATGGAATTACCTCATATGTTGCATCTTGAAAGGAAAATTTTCAAATCATGTGGGTGTCTTATTCTTGTATGCATAGATGATATTGGCTCTACAGAGTTTACTATCTACGAGATGATGAAAGGGTCTTTCGTGTGGTCAGTTAGGTACCTTGTTAATATTGTGCAATTACTGAATCCACTTCCTGAATGATGGTCGATTCGGACAGGTGTTTGGAGTATTTATTTGGGAGAAGGGGAAGGGGATGCTTTTATGGTGATAAACTTATCCGGAAAAGTTGTAAAATACAACATAATATCAAAAACTAACACTGAGATCTTTTATATTGGATCTAATCAAATGGATGATGATGATGACGATGATGATGATGATGATGCGATTTTGTTCATTCCGCCTTTTAAAGTTGATCCTAACCTTATGAGTTCATTCCGTCTCTTGCAAGTGTATGATTATCGGTCTTTGTAAAATGGTTGTTAGAATTTGATGTTAAAATTAGGCCATTGGGTATTTCGGGTCTGTCGAATGCCTACTTCAAATTGTAATCTTTTGATTTTTGCAGTAATATGTAATGTTAAATTTTACTTTTAAATGTCAATCACTCTGTTTAGTTTTGTAAATACTAAAATCCACAATGGGGTATATCACTCACTAGTTGGGTGTTTTGCGAAAAGGAAACGGGAGGGGAAAAATAGACGAGAGGGACCAAACGCGCGAACGTAAAACGACAAAAAAGTGGAACAGTAAACTTTATTGTAGTAAAATAAGGGTGAGGGGCCAAACGTGCAACCAAGAATAATAGTGAAAAGAAGATTCTGCCTTCAATAGAAACACAAAGTGGCAAGGATAACGACGGAGATAACCGTCGTTACCCATAGCATAGTGCTAGGGACCAAACAGGTAACTACCGTGTCAAATAGGGACCCTGTATGAGAGTCCTCGTTATCTAGGGACCAAACGGGCAAACTGGGTGGAGTTTGGGGACCAACAATGTAATTTACCCTATTATTTATTTATCACTAGTGATACTACAATGTCAGGGGTAATAAATGTTAAGCCACGGGTGAATCTTAATTTATAAAGGTATTGGTATAGGGTTTAGTGGTTAGGGGTTTAGGGGTTTTGGTATAGGGTTTAATGGTTAGGGGTTTAGGGTTTAGGGTATAGATTTTATAGTTTATGTATATATATCACTTATGATATTACACATAGTGGTTTGAGGTTTAGGTTTTTGGTATAGGGTAGTGGCCATGGGTTTAGGGTTTTTGGTATACATTTTAAAGTTTATGTATATATCACTTGTGATATTATACCTAGTGGTTAGGGGTTTAGGGTTATTGGCATAGGGTTTAGTGGTGAAATAGACTGGAAGGTGGAATCCCTCTGGAAGGTGGAATCCAATATCACAGTTGGCTGTCAAACCCAATAATGGTGAAAAAACATGACAACAGCTGGAGAATGTGTGTAGATTTCAAAGACTTGAATAAAGCATGTCCCAAAGATGGCTATCCGCTACCGGAAATAGACTGGAAGGTGGAATCCCTCTGCGGGTATCCTTTCAAATGCTTTCTGGATGCGTACAAGAGATACCATCAAATAAAAATGGCAAAGGAAGACGAGGAAAAGACAACATTTATCATAAGCCAAGGAATATTTTGTTACTCGAAAATGCCGTTTGGGTTGAAAATGCCGGAGCAACTTATCAACGTCTGGTGGCTAAAGCCTTCCAGAAGCAAATTGGTCAAAACCTGAAAGCATATGTGGATGACTTAGTTATCAAAAGCTGCACGGAACAAGAAGTAATCTGGGACGTGGAAGAAACATTCAAAACCCTCAGAAATATAAACATAAAGTTAAACCCGAAAAAATGCACCTTCGAGATGAAGGAAGGCATATTTCTAGGTTACAAAGTGAACTCCGACGGATTAATGGTGTGTCCGGATAAAGTAGAAGCAGACCTCAATTTTCCATCTCCAAAGTGTTTGAAGGACGTGCAAAGACTAAACGGAAAACTAGCAAGTCTCAACAGGTTTCTATCCAAATCAGCCGAAAGGTCACTACCCTTCTTCAAAACTTTAAAAAAGTGCACTAAGAAAAGTGACTTCCAATGGACCACGGAAGCAGAAACGACCTTCCAGCAAATGAAAAAGTCGATAGCAGAATTGCCTATGATTGCCGCGCCACAAGAGAAAGAAGAAATAATCATCTACTTGGAAGCAGCAAAAGAGGCCATTAGTGCCGTCCTGATGACGGAGAGGGACGGGAAGCAAATACCCATTTATTTTGTCAGCCGAGCACTGCGAGGTCCAGAATTATTACAACATCCATGAAAAAGGTCTAGTACTCGCTCTAATAAGTTCTAGGAAGCGACTAAAAATATATTTCCAGGCACATACAGTCATTGTAATCACAGATCAACCAATAAAGCAGATGCTATCAAACCCAGAGGTTACGGGAAGACTGCTCAAGTGCAGCTTTGAGCTAGGAGAACATGATATCCAGTATCGGCCAAGAACATCGTTCCTGTGCAAATCCTAGCGGACTTTATAGTGGAACTTCCGTAAATGAGCAAACACATAGATACCTCGTGGATGACGCTTAAGAACTCCCATACTCATGGACATCTTGTTCACAAACGATCCTCTAACAATGGTATCCGGTGCAGGACTGATACTCACCAATCCAGAAGGATGAATATCACCTATGCTCTAAGTTCAGGTATTGATGTGCAATAATAACAAAGCGTAAATATAAGCTTTGATCGCTTATTAAAGCTCTTGGAGGCAAATGGGTGTATAAAACCTCCAGCAAATGTTGACTCGGCGATTGGTGGCCAATCAAGTAAACGGAACGTATGTTGCAAAAGAAACTGAATTGATTCGATATTTGGAGAACGTAAAAACGCTTACTAGCAGCTTCAAAGCGTTCTCAATAAAACAGGTTCCGAGAAATGAAAATAAGAAGGCAGATGCGTTAAGCAAGATAGCATCAATAAGTTTTGCACATTTGAGTAAGCAAGTGCTGGTGGAGAAACAAAGGAAAAGTCCATAATGCAGTTGAAGTGATTGGAAGAGTGAAAGGAAGGAGATAGGGGAGGGGGATATCCCCATTCTTAAATACCTCATGGACGGAACACTTCCAGCAGAAAGGAAAAAAGCAAGAGCAGTGAAACGCAAGTCATGGCGGTTCTCCATAATAAATGGGATACTCTACAAAAAAACCTTCCTCGGACCATGGCTACGGTGCGTAGGACCACTCCAGGCCAACTATGTTCTAAGAGAGATACATGAGGGATCTTGCAGCATGCACGCAGGCACACGATCCGTCGTGTCACAAGTGCATGCGTATATGGTATTACGGGCACATGCACAGGACGCAATAAAAAGTTAATTGTTCAAGCATGAGCCACAGATGCCATTCACAAGCCTGTCCCAAGGAACCCTCAACAAAAGTTAAGCCCAATCACATCTCCGTGGCCGTTCTACAAGTGGGGTATTGACATCGCCGGACCTTTTTCGGAAGGACCCGGAAAGGTCAAATTCTTGATAGTAGCTTATGCGCTACTTCATGTGAAAAAGTGGATCGAAGCCAAGCCCGGTTTTGCAACCATTACTGAATCCATATCAAAAAATTCGAGTGGCCATAACAATTGTTTTTTGTAATTGGACTCCCAGGGTACATCATCTCATATTATTGGAAAGCAATTCCAAGACAATCCATTCAAGGATTGGTGCGAGAAACTATGCATCCTCCAACATTTCGCTTCTGTTAAGCACCCGCAAACTAATGGCCTAGTGGAAAGGGCAAACCGTAGTCTTGGGGAAGGAATAAAGGCTTGATTGGATGAAAGGAGCAAAAACTGGATGGAATAACTTCCTCATGTCCTATGGTACACGCAACAGATAAAATCCAGCAACGGAGACACCCCTCTCGTTACATATGTACGTGAGGCTGTCATCCCGGCGAAGATCGGCATGCCTACACTAAGGACAACGGAAGTAAGCTTAGAAGAAAATAAGGAAGCTCTGGAAATCAACCTTGACCTATTGGGGGAACAAAGAGAACAGACAGCGATACGAGAAGCAAAAAGCAAAGCAAAGATGGAAAGGTACTACAACTCTAAAGTACGAAGCGTAAGTTTTAAACCAGGAGACCTAGTGTACCGCAACAACGAGGCAAGCCGCGCGGAAGACACAGGAAAATTAGGTCCCAAGTGGGAAGGACCGTATGAGGTGACGGAAGCACTGGGAAAGGGCACATACAAGTTAAGAGACCGGGACGGAAACCAGCTTCCACGGACCTGGAACATCAGCAACCTTAAAAAGTGTTTTACTGCACAAAATAAATCAATCCACCCATGCGTACTCCGCATTGTTGTTGTAATTCATTCCAATAAATCTCAATCATGCATTGTAATGTTTTCCTTGAAACTTTAATAAAAAAAGTGAGCTAGCTACCAACACAACTTTATTTTATATCGTTGTTATTTACTTTACGAAATTATTATATTTGTGATTAAGACGCACACGCAATAGGGCACGACCCAATTAATGTTATTCCATATAACAAAAGGATGAGTAACCTGACAATTCACTCAAGTATGTAAGAGGCATTGCAAGCCCAATACTAAAAGTGTTCCATGAATGCTTCACTAAGTCTACCATCACAAGTGCACAACAGTGATATTAAAGGATAGAAATACAAGGAGAATAACCCACAAATATTTAAGTAAGACTACATGTCACCATAATATAATAACCATAGCAAAAACTTTAGCTAAGGAATTAAAATATCCAATTTGTACAAGTACATTTGACCGCATCCAAAAGGGTCACACATGACCGCGGCATATAATGGATAAAAACACTTAGAAACATTTTTTACATAAAGAAGGCCGTAACAAAAAGGTCACACGTGACCACGGCCAGACATTTAAACAGATCACTGAATATTCAGCTCGGCATAATCAGGGAAACGGTTAGCATCCGCACCTACATCTTCTTGACCAGCCGCAGGCGCAACCTCATAGTCATCCGTAGAGATAGGATAAATAAGGCTTGCAGAAGCAGAGGTAACTGACAAGGCCGTGGTAATAACAGTAGTGACGGGCATAACTTCAAAAGTACCTTCCGTACCTGTTAAATCCGTAATGGATAAAGGATCAGATAAGGGAACAAATACGTCGCGGAGTGCTGATCTATGATGGGCAATATTATCTTTAATCCTCCGGACTCTGGAACTAGAAACATCTAATGAAAGTGACAAAGCAGAAGCACCAACGACATGCTGGTCTGGGGAATGATGAATGGGAACCATTAGCTGGTCAACGTGAGGCTGCGACCCAGTCAAACCTAACCTTTCTGCAAGAGACTCTTCTAGTCGAAGAATTTTCATTATGGTTTCAACACTCGCGTCTTTGTTAGACTTCAACTCAGCAAGAAATGAGAAGTTCACGCTCTGAAGTTGTTGCAAAGCAGAAATATACTCAGCTTCCGCGGAAGGGTTGTATGCAGCAACATCTGTCAGGACCCTACCTTCCTGACCATGAGTAATCCCGGCAGCCGACCTATCTTGCATGCCTTTCTCAATAGCCTTACTGATAGCCTCTCTGAGGGCAGAAAGATATTCAGGCGAGTGTAGACATTTAACGGTCGCAAGCTCCATCCCATGAGTAAGCAACCACCTGCGGCCAACAATGACAGTAAGAAGGTGAGGATAGAACTTCTCCTCTAAGTGAAGGGCCATCTCCACAAGGTTAGTGTCCAGCTTCTCCAACTTATCACTTACAATCTTCATTCGCTCGTCTTGAAATTTCCCAAGCTGCTCCACGCAATTCTCGTACGTCGTGACTTTCTCTTAGAGCCCAGCGAAAGAAGTTTCCAGCTCATGAACCTGTAATCACGCAGAAGTATACAAGTAAAAAAAGAGTTAAGTGTAAAGGCACGTACCTGATTAGCAAGATTGTCATTCTGAGATTTGATGCAAGTAAGCTGTGCATTAGAATCAGACAATTCACGTTCCTTGCTCACAATCACAGTCTCCAGATCCGTCACCTTCACATCCAGAGCATCACGCTCCTTTTCAAGGATGAGATTACGCCCATTCAAAGCATTAACCTCATCCTAAAGAGACTTCTCCGTAGCCACAAAGCTGGAAGCCTCAGCACGAAGACGAATAGCCTCTGCAGCTTTCGCTTCCTTTAGCAACAACTGATCCCTCAGACTCTCAATCTCTCTGTTAGCCTCAAAATATTGAGTCGAACAATGGAAGTTCGTTCATTAATTATATTAGGTCTCAGTCATTAATTAATATACGTTGTAATAGGCTAGACGGGTAAACGAGCTCTTAAATGTAAGCTAACCGATCACGTGTATTGGGCGAAAGCCCAAGTAATCCCGAGTCCGGCCCGTAGAATTACTAAAGGCATGAAAGCCTTTTAGTTTGATACATATACACCACCTCAAGGAAAATAAGAGGGGTTGGTCATTTTTAATTTTTTCACATTTTGCAAGTAACTCTCCCAATTTCTATCTCTCTTTAGTTTCTCTCTCTACAATTTTTATCATCATCCTTTCTACTTTTCTTGTTCTTAATTATGAAGTGAAGTGATTTCTTGGATTTTTCATTTGGTATCAAGAGCCTCGGGTAGATAGTGGTTGTTTTTTGGTTCAATAAGCTCAAAAAGCTTATTTTCGTGGCTTATTTTATCATATAAGCTCACGGCACAAAATTTAGGCTTATTGGTTTGTTTTGCTCTTACTTTCCTTGCTCTAATAATTCAACACCTTCTTGTGTTTCATTTTTGCTTATAAGCTTAAAATTTCGTGGCTTATCTTGCAAATAAGCTCACGGCTCAAAAAAATTTAGGCTTATTGGTTTGTTTTGCTCATTCACTTCTTGCTTCACTTGTTCTACACCTTCTTATGTTTCATTTGTGGTTAAAACCCATATTTTCGTGGCTTATTTTGGATTATAAGCACACGAATCATTTTTTTGGGGGGCTTATTTGTTTCACTTGTTTGCTCCTTGAAATACTTGGTCTACATGTTCTCTTGTTACACAACTTCTTACTTCGTTTTTCCTTTTTCAAAATTTCCGAGCGTATTTTGCTAAATTTTGAGCTTATTTTCAAGCTTATTTCGGCTTATTTTAGGCTTATTCCAAGCTTAATTTCGGAGCTTATTTGTGTTTATTCTTATTTTCTTGTGGTCCCAAACCGGTCAAAACAAAGGGAACCAAGATCCACAAATTTTGCTTCACAAGACAAGGACACTTTGTTTGTTAGTTAAGTGGTCCTAACCCGAAAGTGACCTCGAGCGGAATATGTATGTTTAGGCCAAGCGAAATATGCCGGATATTATAGAAGCGGAATATGTTAACAGGTTGAGCGGAATATGTATGTTAACTTGAAGCGAAATATGCAGGTTTAAGTCAAGCGAAAT